>PVJO010031834.1:0-13869 GCA_004026905.1 Hystrix cristata
GGGGTGTGTGTGTGTGTGTGTGTGTGTGTGTGTGTGTGTGTGTATCTGTATGAGTATGTGGGTGGTGGGAGGGTGAGATTGGGGTGAGTCTATCTCTGTATAAACAAGTAGGGATTTTCAAATGCTTGCTGTGCATCAAGGTGTTTTTTTTGGCCATAGGCCTTGGGGGATGACTGATAGGGCCCATGGGATGTAACGTGCTCTGTTTGAACGGAATATGTGATGGTTGATTGGTTGTGTCAACTTGTAAGAGAAGCTTAACTAAATTGGCTTAGCAATTCTACACCCTGGGTGTAGAAGATCCACCCTAGGGCGGCCCATTCTCTAGATGGCAAAAAAGGAAATGAAGAGAGATATACCCCGCCTGGTTTCTTTGGATCAGCTTTGGTTCCTTTGGAGGAGCTCCAGACCTTCACCTGGATACTTCAGACCTCCAGACCTTTGGCTGGGCCCTCCGAATCTCCAGCGTGCAGACGGATCCTCTGCACGCTTCCACGTCTGACTTGTAGGAAGCCCAAGGAAGCCAATTTGTAAGCTCTCACATATTCATATATCTACCATTGTATCTGTTTTCTAGTGAATACTGACTAATACAGAATGTTTGCATGATGAGACTAAATCAGATGCAGAATCCGTCTCTTCACTATTTCATCAGCATCTTCCGTGGGAATAGAGGCAGGGATTTTCATGAAGCATGGGGAATTTAGGCTTCAGGGCCTCTTGTTTGAACTGGACCTTGCCAGTTGTGGGAGTTGTTGGGAGCTATAGAAGGCTCCGTGTTGCTAGGGGAATAAAAGATGTGATCAGCAAGCATGTTCATGTAATCATTTCTGGTAAATAGCCTGAAGAGACTTCTAAATTTTTAAGCTTCAATAAATTTCTGATTCTATACAAATATCCATGTTCATTATTAGTTTTTATTTTGTGTTTTTATTTTCTTATTCCAAAAGAAAGTTACCAGAGCAAGACTCTATTTCAAAATTTTAAAAATGCAAATTTTAAAAAGGACTGGAGATGTAGCTCAGTGTGTTAAAGCTCTGGGTGCAATCCCCAGTATTATAAGAAATAAAAAATAGCTACTGGTTCATTTAAGATTTAGTGCCATAAAACTGAGATTCCCCTTTTAAAACAAGTTGTAGTTGAAAGAGTGAATTGGAACGACCAAGGTTTAAACGCATGTTCTATCAGTTACATGATATGTGACTTTGTGCATATAATGAAATACCTTTAAAACTCAGCTCCTTATCATTAAAATAAGGGAAGCAATGTCTTTTCAAAGGAAATTTTTGAAGACTGTTGTAAGTTCGCATGTACAGTGCACTATGCGTTCATATTAGGGAGGCTGATGTGTGGCAATGATGATCATGACATTCTCAAAAGAAAAGTTCTGGGCCTGTTGCAGCGATTTAATGACAAGGGCATAAAATGCAGAGAAACCATCCACAATTTGAGAAATACATAATGCAAATGGCCAGGATCCTGGAGGGCAGAGCCGTGTCAGGACCCAGCTCCTGCATAGCTTATGCAGTAGATGTTTAATAAATAGTGTGAAATGGTTATGCGTGGCTATTAAGGGAAACTTATTTCATCAATTTGCATATATAAAAGTTTACTGGTGCATAAGCTTTCAGAAGAAAACAGGGCTTGACTAGCACCATTTTCTTTAGTTAGGTATAATGGTGTAGGCTTCTTGAAAATGTGTGCATACGTTTCTATCAAAATAATGTAAATAGCCAAACAATTTTTATTTCATTTATTTTCAGAAAGTTTAATGTATGTTTGCAATGCATACTGCATACACTCATCAGCGGGTATTGGTACACATACATATCACTTCTTGATCCTTTTTACTTCCTCTTCCCAAAGTAGTCAAAAAGTTTGCTGTGAACATAAAATGCTTAAGATCACAGATATACAGAAGTAAATGTAGATGTTTGTGGATTGCTCCCATCTCCTCCATTTCTGTGTCTTCACTAGAGCTTTATGGGGGCAGGTGGCATTGTGTTTCATCTTTTACTGTTTTTGTCCTCATATTCCATTTGTCCAGCTTTGATACGTGTTTAGTGTTTGACCCACACTGAAAAGTCCCTGACACCTTTAACTTGTTATCAGCATTTCACTCACAATACTGGAGCGGCAAGGTCAAGTAATAAACCAATACTGGTGAAGCACCTGCCGTGTGAAAAACACTTTAGAAACCCAGAAGTTCCCTTCATAGTAGCCCTGAAAGGTGGTTTTTATAAAAGGTTAAATATTTTTGTGTTATAGAATGATTAAACCGTTTTCTGAAAAGTGCTTATAACAATAAGAAATGGCCCCATGAGGTTGAATAGAGTTTGTTGTGTGTGTTTCCGTGCATGCCTGTACTGCGGTGAATATGTATGCTCCACTCCAATGGCTTTATCACCATGGGCCTACGTCTGCTATGTCTCAAATTTTGCAGATTGAAATGTTGCTGATCAATGATATACAAAGAATGGGAAAGTACTGTTTACAGTTATTAGGAAAACTTCAGAGGCAAAAACCAGATGTAGCACTATTTTGTGATTAATTATATCCAATGTTAATTATCCAAAATCTGATTTTGGTTAATTGTTATCATAAAGTGAAGCATGCGGAAAGCATAGGGGCACCATGAACTTATTACTTTGCAATTAGCATCACTCACAAACTGCTTTCTTGCTCTTTTTCCATTTCATTTTACTTTTATTTCTGTACAGCTGCAACAATGGCCATAGTTACCACTTACTTGTATTATTGAAACAAAGGATAGGCGACTTGTCATCAAATTATTATAAAACAATTACTACCTATGTATTAACTTTTCTCTTGACAAGTGAATTGCCTTGTGCAGATATCTGCAACCATGAATAATCCATATTCTGATCTCAAATATTTCATTTCAAGTTTCATCTGTGACCCTGGGTATTCAAAATAGCTTTCGTATCTCAAGTGAAATATAGAATATTTCACAGATCAAACTTCTCTGCTTAAATTGACCCATCAAATGCACGTTATATTGTTCAAAGGGGACTTGGCATCAGCTTAGCATCCAGCAACATGGTATTCTATTATATGTGCTGCCGAAGCGAGCACAACAACATGGTATTCTAAACAATTCATAGCCTTTCCTCAATCTGTGTTTTTAATATCAAGTCTTCTGCCTCCAACTAAGCAGGTAATGTTCAACTCCCTTAGAGAGAATTTGGGTGAGGGTACTGATTAGGATTTAGGTCCCAGAAAAGAAGGCCTCCAGAACAAGGGGATTTCCTGGGGTGAGAGAAACCACAAAAGGACTCAAATTCAAAGAGACCGCGAAAGGAGAGTGATGCCATTAGCATCTGAAGACTGCAGACCAAGGAAGTGGTAGGATGTGAGGTACAGTGCCAGGCAAGTGCATCATGAATATAGGCTGAGTGCCAGAGGTGAAACTCCACTCCACTCCCACAACTCAGGCCTCCTCAGCCTATTCTCAAGGCTTCTAGTACATCGTGCATTTTCTTTCTTGTGATCGCATAGTTCAGTCTACATGGACTTCCATCTCTCATTTTCTTTTCAGTTTGAGAACCTATTTAATCTCTGAGCCCAACTCCAATACCACTTGTTCTCTCAAGATTTTCCTGATATTACCATGTGATTACTCATTGTCCATTTTGCAGTGTCTCTGAGGTTGAATTTATACCTGTTTTTAGCACACATGGTAGCTGATCAGACTTTGTTAACCATTCTAAAACAGGAAATAAATCTCGATGTATTCCTTGAAATTTCAACTTCCAGCCACGTCTGTAAACACCTAAGCTTTAGCTTCTCCTATTTTTTTTTTTTAATCTCAAGTTCTTAGCCAGCTAAGGTTTAGCCTTTGAGCCTTTGCCCAAATTAATTGGACACATAGACATTTGTTAGTCTCCTACAGTACTGTTTATCTGACTTGACCTGGCAACTCCACGGGATGTGTGTCTTCCAGAGCCCCATACCCCACACCACTGGGAGGAAGCTCCTTGGTTTTAGCTCTCTAGTTTAGTCTGCTATGTTTCTGTGCACTAAGTCTCAGAGACCCTTGCTGAATAAGAAAGGAGATCGTGTTTGGCATATATAATACTAATAAAAAATGTATTGAGTAAAAAATTTCCATTAATATTTTTCTCAAAATCTTTGATTTTCCAAAATGCCACTAATGAAGAATAAATTATTTTTATCATAATATGTGTTAACCCACTACGTGTTACCATAATTAAATTCATTTGGGACTGCTATTAAATTCTGTAAAAAGACAAAGATTTAAATACGTTTTTATTTTCAAACTGCAGCCGTAGTTGAGAGGCCTTTCAATTTAGCAGCCACAATAGAACAGCTGGTCAGCTGGAGTATTTTCCTGAAGAGCTGTGATCTGAGAAAACTGAAGAATGACTAAGCGAAGCAGGTGTAATCTGCTTTACCAAGTTTTATTCTGGTTATTAAATATTCATAGACTCAGAGTCAATATGCCAGCGAAGCACCTTGTCCCTTTCTTTTGTGCGACCTCATCTGTCTCTAGGTGAGCTTCAGTATCTTGGAAACAAATTGCTCCTCTTTTCTGAGAAACCCCAAGAGAATTCAGAGACTTTGAAATACATCTAAAATCCTGCCAAAAAGAAGACATGATGTTTTTCCTGATTAACAAGACTAGGAAGGTTCTGTGTTTATAGACTTCCACTCCATGAAATAAACAAAAACACTAACTGTATAACCTTTCAGTGTTATAATGTTACCGACCATGCAGGAGATCCTGATTGGGCTTTTTGAGCAATTGGAAGCCCCACTAAAAGAGTGACATTTATAGAAAATATGAAAATATCACACTACAATTCAGCTGTTGAGTTAGTAATGAAAGAAGTTACTTTTCGCAAATACAGGATGTTTAAATCACAAAATGATTTTTCTGGGCAAAGGCAAGTTATAATTTTCTGTTGCTCAGAAGGCTCAAAGATATATTTATCCCAAGGTCATTTTGGTATTAACATTTTGTTAATGTGTTTCTCCCCCTGGGCAAAGTGACTAAATCAAATATATACTTTTAGATCCACAGCTACTTTAAAACAAAACAAAACAAACAAAAAAAAAAAAACTGCTATGAGTCTGGTCTTTAGATTCTCTTCACTCTTTTCATTTTGCAATGCTTTGACAAACCAACAACTGTGGTGTCAAGTTTAGAATTTAAATAGACTTTCACAAAAAGCTTCACACACACCAGCTGTAATGTCAGCAACCAGCTCCATCTTTATTTTCTGTCTTTAAACAGAAAGCATAGACTCAAGACGGCCCTTGCCAGCTGCAGCTTGGGAGGTGGGCTGTAAGAGTGGTGCTTCCCATCTGTGGGAAGGCAAAGAGATTCCCAAGAAAGAATGTGTGGTGATGGAATAAGCATCTATATTCTGGAGAATCAGGATTGCTATTACTTTTTGGGAAAGTAATGTTATTGTTTTAAAATCAACTTTATTGCATAGTACAATTTATCCCACATATGAGCAAAAACACATCCTGAAAATAAGGTTAAGCCAATACCATTCCTTTTGGAATTTGAAACATTTGTGAAAACTCCAAAGGTATTTCCTCTGTTGGCCTGGTGAAAGCACAAAGGAAGACAGGAAACACGAAAGGAATTGAGAAGGTGACAAACCAACAGTCTGCTACTAGGTGAGGCTGGCAGGGAGGAAGACACAAGAGACAAGACTGAAAGAAGAAAGAATTGAAGGAAGAAAGGAGCTACAAGGAATGGAAAGTTGGGTTTTCCAAGACTTGGGAACTATGTAGTAGATATTTATTTAAAAATACAAATCGGGAAAACAAAACAAACAAACAAGAAGAACAAATTTAGACATTAAAAAAAAAAAACTCGAAGTGAGGTGGAATCTCAGGGTTGTTTTAATTTGCATCTCTCGAATGACCAGTGATGTTGAACATTTTCATATGTCTATCCGCTGTTTCTACTTCTTCATCTGAGAAGTGTCTATTCATTTCTGCTGCCCACTTTTGGACTGTGTCTTTACATTTGGGGGGTCTGATTTTTTTGAGTTCTTTATATATTTGAGATGTTAGTCCTTTATAAAGACTAAAATGCATTATATTGGGAAAGTGAAGAAAATGTCCAAATGAGAAAGGGAACAAGGGAGGGGGAAAGGAACAGAGGGACAAAAGGAATAAGAAATGGCAGGAAAAAATGGAAACAAAGCTTTTGTAAATAGGGAGGGAGGAGGGGGTGAGGGGAGGGGAATGGGAAAAAAAGAAGCAACAAGATATGTCATGTACAGGTACAAATCTCCTATGATGAATGTTATCACTATGTACATCTAAAATGTACCATTAAATAAAATTTTAAAAATTAAGAAAAAAAACCTTGAAGCGAGGCGTTAAACAATGAAAATAAGTGATGCGCAGAAACTTTTGTGCTAAGGGAGGAAAGAAATTGGAAAGTGATAAATTGAAATGTGGAGTATTGACATTTACACAGTGTACTGTGAAGCACAGTATACAATACATGTACTGCCCAGCTAAGTTTTGCCTCTGCGGGATACTGACGCTCACCTGCTTTTAGTTATTTTTTCTTTCTCTTGGTCATAGGCTTGCAGGCTTGTGTATCCGGTAGGAATTTATTTTCCTTGGGAATAGATGTTAAGGGCTGTCCTTTTCTCTAATGGTTCCCAAATGCTTTATTCTAGAACTATGGTTTTTAATACTTTAACTCTAGAACTATGGTTCTATGGTTCTATGGTTCATACTCTAGAACTATGGTTTTTAATGCTATACTCTAGAAATATGGTTTTTGGCTACTCCAAATTGAAAGGAGATATAAAATGTTGACTGAATATTGGACACAACACGTGAATAAGAAAGCATGTGGTTTTTATATTTTAACACTGAAAATGATGATATTTCATATAAATTATTATTTAAATTAATTTCAGTTGTTCATTTTCTCTTTTGGGCTTGCATAAATTCTACCGGACAAAGTTAGTGTAGGGTGTAGCATAAGGAAGGGAATTTCGTCCTTCTGCATGAGAGCAACTCCAGTCCAAATGTTATATCAGGAGTGAAAATAGCACATGCTTTATATTGAGATCTTTATTGTGAATTTGACTTTTTAATTTTTTTTTTTACTTTTTCACGTATTTCTTTCTTTCTAACCACCGATATCTACTGAGCAAGGCATAGCAATAATCATTAGACTCCAATTAAAACACAGGAGTGAATGCATTTTGAACTTTGCACTTGAGAGCCATTCTGGTTTGTCTTAAATAATAGGACCAAACAGGTTTTTGAAAAGTCTGTTCAGGAGTTGGCTTATGCACATTATCTTACTTTAGTTATGCACATCTGTATTCATTGATAGGATTCCCGAGTGTTTCCAGGATAAAATTGGAAGAATAACATTATCTTTATTGTGACACCCCAGTGTACCATGTATTTTTTATGATATGGTGAACCAAGAACCATGCTGTGAATGATTTGGAAAACTTAGAGCTTTGCCAGTTTGTGCACGCCACAAAGCAGTTTCCTTGTAAAGTTGACAATACTTGTTAAAGTGCCTTTGAATCCAGAGTCAAATTTTCACACGTGACAAGAATCATTTAAGTGAATACTCATTTTTTTTAGAATATCGAGCTTCAGTGATAAAAATAGATAAGTGCACACAAAGTTATTTTCATTTAACTAGTATTTAATTTGCATATTACTAGTGGTGGGTGCGTTGTGAGGTACCAAGGAAAGAAGACTTCATGGATTTTATGATCTAATTAGAGAAATCTACTTTACACTCATGCGAAGTTAACTATTAGTATTAGTCTGGCCATAAATGCTGAAGGACAAAGTGTACACTTCAAGTGAGAGGTATGGCTAGCAGACATGAGAAGGGTAATTCAATGATAAGACCATGTGTGATAGTAAAAATGACGAGTCATTTTGAGTCTAGAGATCTAGAAGTAAGTTAGAATTCTCTTACTTCAGAACCTGCAAAGTCCTCACTTCCCTGAGTCCAGTTGCACCAAATTGCTGGTTCTTTGCATTTATCTTTCTATAATGATAGTCTGTTGAATGTTTTCTGGGTATTTACAGCTTAAACTGTAGCTAATGAATGTCATGTGGGGGGCAGAGTTTATTACTACCTTAAACAACACGGACAGGTGCATGTCAGAGGAAACCGATAAAATACTGAGTATGTAACATTTGTATCATTTACTCATAAGAGCCCTCTGACAATTTCTTCCTGGAGGTATTTAAAAGATTGTTTTTCTTTATTTTTGGAATACAATACCTGTACAAGATACAGTAGTCTAGACAAAGACCTGCAGTGAAGAAGGAGAGGAAGAAACAATAGAACTAAAAAGGGCAGCAAGATAGTCTTTTACAGTCTATCTTTTACAGTCTATCTTTTACAGTCTATTGAAGTCTTTTACAGTCTTCGATATTTTGTAGGCATATTTTAGGCAAGTTTTGACGTCCCAAAGAAGTAAATAATATGACTTCGGTTTACGACCTTGTACATGGTTGAATTTCTCTGTCAGATGAATTCAGTGGCAATTCATTTAGCACAACCCACTTATGTTACTCAGCCTAAGTGATGGCCAGTAATAGAGTTCATTGCAGAAGTCCTCCCTTCTTTTTTATGCTTTTGATCTATTATTTCCGCAGTCCTCATGGTCCTATGCAGACAACATACAGATCACTGCAGTGGAAAGGTTTCCTGCCTATTCATCCCAATACAGGTGGCAAATTCTTATGCAATTCTACCCTACAGTTTGTAGTTCAAAACTCATTCTACGATATTCACCAACTATACTTAATGGTGATGCTCTGGCCCCAACCTCTCTCTGTACAGCTTCTCCATGTGTATCAGAAATCAGATCTCAACACTGCTTACTTTAGTTAATCTGAACCCTAAATGTGATTTTACATTTTATTGTCAACTATTTGTAACTTTCAAAAGCAGTCTCACTCACTCTTCACAACGGTTCTGTAAGATTGGACTCTCAGTGGCATTTTGCATTGAAGAAATAGTTTTGATGAGTGAAGTCACTTGTCCAGTTTTCACACGACTAGAAGATGGTAGAGCTGGGACTCAAACGAGGGTGTGTCTGAATGTGGAGCTCACACTCACCTCTCAATTCTGTCTCGCACTGGACAGACGGGGAAAAGTTCTATTGACAAGTCGGCATTTGAGCTTGTTTTTGAACCATGCTGAGAAGGATTTTGATGGATGGGGGCGTATGGAGACGGCAGTTTGGAGAACTATTGTACATTCACATGGTGCCATGTCCAGGAAATTAGTTAGCAAGATGTTTTGAATCATGAGCCTCACCTTACTGACAAACTGTCTTTGATTAGCCCCCATCAACTGCGATTTTCTGCACTATTCTACCTGCTTTAGATCTTGTCACACCAAATAACTTCAAGACAGAAGATGAGACTTAGAGCTACTGATATTTCATAATGTGAAATACTTTTCATCATAAAATGAAAAAAAATCAAGTGAAATCAAAGAAATGAAAAAAATTACAAGGATAATTGATTTTACTTTACATTAATTGATAGGGAAAATAGGTAGGAAATTGCTGATGTTTCTGATAGATATTGCCAGACTGCCTTTTACAGTATAAGTGTTCTTTATGTAAGACTATTTCTTTTGTCACATCACCGTCAACAGCAGGTTATAATCAGACATCATTGTTAGTGGAAGTTCACTGACATTCTGGACAAAAAATGACTGAACTCAAAGATTTCATTAATGATAGTGAGTTATTGTCATTAAACCTCAATCATTTTTCTTGGCTGTAATACAATAATGGTTTGTTCCTACACTAAATAGCCTTTGAAAATAATTTCGAGTTCTTTTACATGACATATTTATGGGTTGCCTGTATTATTCATTCTAGTCAGACTGTCAAAATCCTCTCTTTATAATTCCCTTCTACTTTGGAACTCCTGCAGCTTATTAAAGCTTATTATAATTCTGTCTAAACTTAAACTAGCTCTGAGTGAGTGCCTGGAATGTTTCCTGATGAAGAAATTTAATGGCATCTATTTCAGTTACTGAAGGTGCTTGTTTTTTGTTCGTTTACATCCTGGTTTTTAATCTATGTTCTAAATACTTAAGGGACCTAAGGATATATATGAACTGGAGAAGGAGAAATTGCTACCAAAATTCAAACATTCAGTAGATACGGGTACTTTTATGAAAAGCTACAGCAGAGAAGCCTTTCCATGAAGGCACAGAAAATGATGAGAATGAATATTTTATGTGTGTTCCCTATTAAATCAACTCTGAAGTGTGATACAGTAATGTTTTCAAAGCGTAAATCTTCAAATGTTTAAAAATCATCAAATAGATACAGAAAATATATCATGTGAAACTGGGGAAACATTTCACCATATTCTGGAGATGGACCAACATGGCAACCGAGAGCCTGAACCCAGAGACCAGACTGGCTGAGTTTGAAACACATGACACCGGAAGTCTCCTTTTGAATCTCTACACATTAGATTCCACATCTGTAAAAACTGGAAGTACTTTCATATTACCTCCTTCTTAAGGTTGTCAGGAAGACAACATGAGTTAGTATATGTGCGTATATAAAACAAGTAAAACATCACTTGGCAAATAATGTAAATTTAAATGAGACTTGAAATATAAGAGCTGTTTTATATTTTACTTTTATTCCTAAGCTTCAAAGTCCATTATGTGGAATTCATATACTTGTAAAATATATGCTCTGTGAGATCAGGGACTTTGCCTGTCTTGTTAGTTTAATTCAGTGCCTACTTCAGTGCTTTGCGATAGCAGCGGGAGTTCAGTAAATGTTGGGTGAATAAATGAATGAATGGATCATGGTAGAAAATTTATTTTTTAAGTTTCCTATGGAGTCATGCCATTGTAGATTGTGGGCAGAATTTATTTATGCTATAGGAAAATGTAAAGCGTCAGTCCTGGCAGGGCCAAATTCAATTATGATGAGTTTTGTGATAAACGCCTTGCTCTTACAAAGACTATTCCTTGGTATTAAACTTGACCCAATGAATGTGTTAATGCCAAGAATATGATGAGCTAGCAGCAGCGTTATAATTAAATTGTTCATTATATCATTAGAAAAACGTAACAGATGAAAAGTAACATAAGTATAGTAGGTAGGTTCTGTGTTAACTTACACTATTACTAATATGCAGGAGAAAACTTGTAAGAGATACCAAAATTTTTAATAAGTGTATATCTTTTGTCAGATATCAGCGTAATTAGCTAAAATATTTTTTAAATCAGTCAAATGTATTATTATATATGCCTATCAAAAATGCTACAAATAATTACAAAAAAAAAAACAACAACTGAGAAGTTTTGCAATGTCTTTGAAATCAAAGGCATAAAAACTTAATTTATAAAATATATATGTCGGGAGAGAAATCACAAATTAAGTGAAAACAAACAAAAATATAACAAGTAGATATAAAGTAAGAAACTCAAATGGTCGACAAGTCTCAATAGTAATAAAAATAAAAATTGAATCTATATGCATATATATGTTTTCTGTATGAAATCCGCAAGCTATTCAGGGGTAACTATTCAGTGCTGGCCAGACAATGGAGGAATGCGTTTCCTCACAGTCTGCTCGTGGTTCCGTAAGTTGTTAACCGGCACCTTCAGGACAGTATAGACAAACAGAAGGTCTTGAAAATCTTCATACCCTTTCAGTGAACAATTTTGTTTTAAGTAATATATCCTATGAAAATATTGAGACAAGTGAATACTTGTAAATGTGTGAAAATATTTACCATCTGCTTCTACATTAATAGTTTTAAAAAATGAAAATAGTTTTTTCTTTCACTGGCTTTGGACTACTTAAATGAGCTCAGATGTGTTATATGCCAAGAAAGATTATATAATAATAAAAAGATATAACTAGCTAAAATATACTGATTCTTTTTATATGCTACTTGTCTTACTCAAATTTTTTCTTTTACTCCTTATGACAGCAGTGAGGTTAATTATTCCCTCATACTGCAAATGAGAATTTGGATAATCAGAATCAGCGACTTTCCTCAAAAATCACAATTTCATCTATCAAATGCTAAAGCCCACATTATGCAATATTGCAAGCTCTGGATAGCTACCAAAGCAGTAAAAGAGCAAGCTGGGAAACAGTGTGTAGTTAATGATCTTGTTTTTATCACTACATAGTTGTATAATTGGGTACTGGGATTATAGAGAATTTTAATGCTATACTTTTACACTTTTTGAAAATAAGATTATTTAGTGCCATACATTTGTTAAAGTAAAACAATTAACACCAATCAATATTTTGTTATCAGTATTTTGTTAGGAAAAAATCCACACATTCATATGGATGACAACAGTGGACATCTCCAGCATGGCAGGATTAGAGTTGTTTGTACATTCTTATTTTAATATGTTTAAAACTCTGAAGATTTATTTTTTTGAGTCCATGTTTTAGCTGAATGGTTCATTCTTGATGCTGTCCTGCTTAAGTTTTTCTCAGCAGTTTTATTTTCTTTAATGCATATGTTTGTTTGTGCAATTTTAAAATTATATTTCCCAATAATTGACTTGTTTAATTTAACTACTGTCATTTGAATAATATTTACATTTTTCTTTTTATTATATTTTAATTGATATATAATAGTCGTACATATTTATGGGGTACAATGTGATATTTTGACACATATATTGTATAAGGATAACATACAGATGACATACATCATCTCAAGCATTTATCATTTCTTTGCATTTGATACAATCAAAATCTTTTCTTCTTGCTTTTTTGTTTGTTTTGCTTTTGTTTCTTTGTTTTTGTTGTTGTTGTTGTTGTTTTTGTGCTGGGAAACGAACTCAGGCCTTGTGCTTGCAAGGCCAGCATTCCAACCACTGAGCTAAATTTCCAGCCCTCTTCTTGCTTTTTTTTTTTAAAAATACAATGAATTATTTGTAACTATACTTACTGTACTGTGCTAATAGAGCACGGAAACTTACTCCTCTTCTCTATTTTTTCCTACTTAATAGCCAACCTCTTCTATTTTCCTTCCCTCTTACTCTTCTTAGCCTCTAGTAACCCCCATTGCACTCTCCACAAATGTGTTTTGCCTCTATGCATGAGTGAGAATATGCAGTATTTACCTTTGTATGCCTGTCTTATTTCACTTACCACAAATGTTATAATTTCCTAATGCTGACAATAGGAAATAATAGGCTGTCTTTTGACCATTTAGTTGCCAAAGAGATCATCATAACATTTAATCCTTACATTTTTAAAATCACATTTATAGAACATCTGCTCTGTGACAGACAAAATGGGTAGAGAGATATGGCCCCATTCCTGTGGGACACACTCTGTGGTAATGAGAAGGGTTTTTCCATGCAAACTGACATTTAGTAAGAGATATGTCATGCAAAACTGATGTGATCAAATAAATAGCATTCATTATTTTATTCAGATATAGTCACCCGGTGCCAAAACCTGTGTTGGACTTTGTGGACACAAAAGCAACTTAAATGTAATAATTGAATTCAAGTACCCACGGTCTAGTAGGAAAATCACCAAATGAAGAAGAAAAAAAAGCAGTATTTGCAAAGGTTGTGCTGGAAACTGCGCTGATTTAGTTGATGGGAGACAATTTGAAAAAGTATACCTTTACCTACACCAAGTGCAACATGCTGAAATTGGGTAATTTTGTCCTCTTAAAATATTTCTGAAGTCAATCACGGTTTACCGAGCCTTCTTCCTCTTTCATTTTGGGTGAGCTTGATAAAATGTACTCAGGGCAAATGGCAATACTCCGCTAAAGGATATTGTTTTTTGTTTTGTTTTGTTTTTTTTGTTTTCTTTTTTTTTT
>PVJO010031835.1:0-13863 GCA_004026905.1 Hystrix cristata
GGGGGGGCAACTAAAGATTTGTGGAGGGGAAAAAAAAAAAAAAAAAAAAGAAGTCAGAACCATGACCAAAACCATGACATATCATTTCAAGTTGCTAACTGAACTCTAGTTTAGCAAAGCACAAAACTGACATACTTTACTTGAATATTGTTGTAGCCCTAGGGCCTAAGTATGAAATGTCGAGTTCAGTCAGTGCTGCTACATTATACAACTGTAGTTTCAAGACCCCATTAAGAGGACAACGAACTTGTGCTCACTGGTTCTGCACAAAGTCACCTCAAAGCCTTTGGTTCTTTTGGAAACATCACTATCCCAGTAATAACTGTCTCCCTTTAATGTTTGACATTCACCAGGAGAGTAAATGCTTTTGTAAAAGGAATTTCATTTAAAAATCAATGAGGGCCAGGCATGGTGGTCTATGCCCGTAATCCCAGCACTTGGGAGGCTGAGGCAAGAAGACTGCCTCAAGTTTGACGCCAGCCTAGGCTGCAGAGTGAGTTCAGGGCCAGCCTGAGTAACATAGTGAGACCTTGTCTCAAAAAACAAGCCCTCCCTCCAAATCAATTAGTTACAGTACTTTTCTTTCCAAGGAATAGTATACTATACCTGAAAAATGAACATGACTCAAAGAGAAAACCAAGTAAAAGAACATAGTACTTTTCCTAGGGAAATTAAACAGAAATTCCTCAAATGTTGATAGCATAATCTCTGGCCATATGTTTTTAGAATACTGGACAATGTTTGGCCATGGGAGAGTTTACAAACAACCAGTAAGAAGTTTACTATTTATGAGCAAACAATTTAACATTAAAACAGAGCTGGCTTTTTGACTATGGCAATTAGCTTCTTCATGTTCCAAACACCAAATAACACTTTCCCATTAATTTTTAAACCAATGTGACTTTAACTTAAAGTAAACTGTACATCAAAAGAATGGAAAATAAACAGCCAGGAACACAATTTGACGAATTGGATTTATTTAGTTTATTTATCTAAACAGGGACCATTGGATCTCTTTAATAGGCTGACAGTTGCACTGGGCTGGTTAATAAAACATTCAACACAGTGTCTTCAGCCAATATAGAAATGCAAATCCCATCAGAAATATTTTATTCATGAGGCAGTAATTTCAGTTACTACCATAGTTTCTTTTTTAAAAATGGCACTCCGCAAATAAACAGTGCCATCTAGTGACTGACAATAAAGTTGAATTTGTCATAGGTTTATAACTAATCTTTCAAAATTTTACTCTGTATCTTTTCTTTTTATTTCCTAGGTAAAGCGAACAACAGAAACATGTATAATAATTCGTTAAGTCATTTCAGAGGTATTACAATGGAGAAGGCCATATTAAAGCCAATAAATTGTATATATATATTATTAAGCAACTTAGCACTGCCTCTGGAAAATAAAAACTTCATTTACTAAGAAAACCCAAACCACTAGAATACCACAAAATCATTAACAAAAATTTACTCCTTTCATTATGAAATAACACCATAACTTTAATTCCAGTAATGAAAAAACATTGTTATTTTTTTTCAATTACACTGCAAAATCTGATTCTAAATCTAATGCTGTATTTTAGAAAGAAAGTTTACACAAACATAATATGTACATGCATGTACATACATATATCTGTATCAGTATACGCTTCAACTTTGCCATGATTACAATGGATATGGAAGTTATTTTTACAGGTCATAAAACTCCATAGTAGCAAAAGGTAATGGTCTCAAGCCCAAAGCAGTCATCATAAAAACAGTCACACTGGAAGAAAGTGTCAGAGCTTCTAGTGTAAAGAAAATCTATTAAGGCCAATGTCAAGTTCAGCACATGAGACCAACAATAAAATATTTAACACATAATGCTGTTTCATTCAAGTGTACACGGTGGGGAGAAGAGTGAACATGAACCTTCTACAGGTTCCTGGATCAGGAGACCAGTGTGACAGCGAGCACAAATCAGCTCCCGGAAGGCAGCAACTACAGTTAAGTTCAGGTTTTGGTCTCTTCCCTAACAGGTCTGTCTATTTCCTGCATCGGCCTTTGAAATTAATGGGGCTTCTATAAATAGACTCACCAAGGATGAAGCCAAAAATGAGACTTTTATAAACAAAGGAGGCCAACTCTATAGTGATTTTTTTCCCAACAGTTTTACCTAGTAGGGCTTAGTAGTGGAAAACCATCTTCTGAAGAAAAATGGCTGCAAACAAGGAAAACAATGTGTGCATATATTGGCTTTATATATAAATATAATAATGCCTCCTTGGAGGTCATAGTTATATCCCAGTAACTAAAAGAAATATTCTTCAGTTTCTGATTAAGAAATATGGAAAATGGGCTGGGGATTTAGCTCAGTGATTAGAGTGCTTGCCTTGCAAGCACAAGGCCCTGAGTTCAATTCCCCAGCACCAAAAAAAAAAAAAGAAATATGGAAAATGTAAAATGAGATCAGCAATAGACTAGATATAGAAAGCCATGTATATCTATTTGTCAACCTTATCAACATTACTATGTCTCCCATGAAAGAATATTTTAGAAGAAGAAATCTCAGTTATATTTGATTCCAGAGTCTGTAAAATCCTCATAATCAGAGATAATAACAATCTTTTTATGTAACTGTTTGAGGATTAAATGAGTAAGGCATATAATGTACTTAGCCCTGGTCTACCTATCATTTTTATCTCTTAAATCATATTGTAACACAGAGAAAATATGGAAAAAGAACAAAAATGGTATGATGAACCATGATATAAATATATGCATAGACATATTTTATTGCAAGCTATAACACTGCTGATACCCTTAGACTTGGTAATCTGCCTCCTTAGAAATGATGCTGATTAAATATTTCTGTTCAAATATATTCATTGAAGCACAATAAATTATGGAAGGAATAAATGAATGTATATTAGGATTCCACAAAAGGTTAACATTACTGAGTGAAATATTATGTACCCCTAAAAACGATCAAGAACTTATAGAAATGGAAAATACTAAGGTTAGAATTTACGTTTTAAAAAATGAAAATATGTGGACCGAGAAACATCATTACTATATAGAATAAATTATGCAAAAGATAGGCAAAGAAGAGATCAGAAGGCAACAAATCAAAATGTAAAATGTAGTTCTTTTTTTTGTTTTCTGAGACAGGATCTCGCTATGTAGTTCAGGCTGGCCTTGAACTCACTACGTAGCCCAGGCTGGCCTTGAACTTGCAGCAGTCCTCCTGTCTCAGCCTTTTGGGGTGCTGGGGTTACAGGCGTGCATCACCATTCCTGGCTTCTATAAAATGTAGTTCTGTATTAGTAAGGATAAAATGATTTCTTATGCTATTTTTATTTCAGAATATTTTGTAACAAGCAGATATCTGTACACAGAATCAAACAAATGTAATTTGTAGAAAATGGTGAGCATATTAATTTAGTGCGTATGGCAAAGGGAATTTTCTGAGATAGTTCTGACCATTCTGGCTTTATTTCTTTTTAGAATACACTTATATTCCTCCCAAAAGGATTAGCTGATGATGTAATTACCACTGAGACTATCTACACCTCTAGACATGTTTTCTTGATTTCCTCTATCTTTTACAGAAAAGGAAGTAAAACATCTCAGGAAGCCACTAGTATAAGAAAGATAAAATGTAAACAGAAGCACCAAGTTCTTGATCTTAAAAAAAAAAAAATCGAAATTTAAATTCATCCTTCTCAATTGAACCTCTTTAGTCTTGGAATTAAAAAAGAAGAAGATGGGTGCCGACTTCACTCATAAACTCAGATATTCAAGTTGTCCATTCACCTGTGAAAAGAGAGAGTGCAGGTAGTGGCAGTAAAAGCTTCAAGCTGTTCCACAACATCCTTTGAACCCTGACCTAAGGGACCAGCTCCGGTAGTCTGCAGGTAGTTGGATTTCCAGGACCATTCAGCCTCACTGCTGAGACTGTCAATAGAAGTGCCATTCTCTGATGTAGACAGCTCTGCGCTAGGAGTTGGTCTAACAATCACATCACATAGCCTGCCAAACAGGGAAAGGACAGCATTCTGGCACCACTGACCTGGGATAGAAGTGAACTTGAGACTAGGGTAAAAAGCTCCAGTTCTATTATTTATTACAATCTAATCCTCCACCCTTCTCTATGTGTGTATGTGTCTTAAAGGAAGTTCGGTTTTGTCATACAAAAAAAAAAAAAAGAAATATGAAACTTCAGAAATCAACCACAAGATGGTGCTAGCTTCACAGTTCATAGTACAACATCAGCGATGTGAAAAGCATTTACCACACCACGACTTCCTAACCTTTGGGACCCTATCCTGGTGCACTGCTTACTTGTTCCTTTCTTTTCCTATCATTGAGATTCGGCCAAACATTTTGTATCCATTTAGAGTTTGGCTGTTGCTCTTGTTTGTATGAGTACAAAAGTTTTAACTTATTTCTTTGATTTATTTTCTTAAGAAACAAAGAGTAAACTTAAACTTGAAAAAAAATTCTCAACTCCATTTTCTTTTTCTTTTTTTCCCTTCCCTTCTGACCATTTTCCTGGACCATCCTGACATGACCAAGGCCTGGCAAACCTCACATCAATACTGAAAAGAAAAAAAGAAAAGAGCAGCTCAAATACATGAATTCTAACATAAAAACAGGTTATTAAATAGCCTCGTATGAAAACCTGGAGGGGAGACTGCAAAGGATCATGGACAGAACACGAAAACTGGTGCTTAGTTTATTTGGTTCTAGCACTATCTCCAAATAGCTGTGTGACTTAAAGGTGAGTCGTTTGTCTCCTCTCCTCCACTTCCTCACCTAAAAAATAAAGTGACTAGATTTGAACTCTTCTGGAGCCAATACTCCTAACTTAATCTGAGACTACCGTAAGCCAAAAATGAACAATATTAGGCTAGAGGTGGCCCCAAATCAGGAAAAACTGAATTAAGCAAGTGAACAGAACCACTGGAAATAACAACTGTTCCCACCATAAACAGAACATAAAAATGAACGTTATCGTCTCTTAACCTCTCACAATTACAATCAGAAATTTCAGCCTAGATTTTAAAAATCTTTTAAATAGGTCATTGTAAATACTAGATTATTATATATTTTTTTTATTTTCAGATCTTCCACACAATTATCCACTAAGGAACTGAACATTAAAATTGTACTGAGCCTTCACTTCCAAGTAATGGCAAAGTAACTGATATGAGACTAAATCTCCAGCTTTAAATAATGGACAAGAAAAATGGATGAAATGTGTGAAGCAATTGTTTTAGAAGTTAGACAATGGGTGGCATAGAACCACAATCCCTTAAATAAGAGAAACACAAGAAATTATCCCACAGTGGCCATGGCTCTCCCCCTGGAGGTAAAACACTCAGGTTGTAGCCCATGGAGGTAGAGGCCAAATGGAAGACAATACGCAGCTGAACTTAGGAGGCAGACACTGGAGCTTAGTACTGCTGAGATGAGTGAAACTCAACAGCATAATGCCAAGAAGAGAGCCACACAGAGAAGGAGCTTCAGAAATCTACAACATGGTCCCTTGAAGTCTTTGGCTGAAAATGAATTTGCATATGTAGAGAATGAGACTATGAGAATAGGTGTTAGTGAGCTATGGGTTAAACGAAGATTCTGGTGATTACCCAGCACAGGATGATAAGACTGCCCAATAAACAGAGGGGAGAGCACTTGAATAACACTCCAGTCATTCAAATGGAGCCACACCTTAATTTAAAAATAGGAGAAGTCCTAACAAAGCTTAGCAGTAACCCTTACAGCACCAGTCTGAACTGCAGGGACATCATTTAACCAACCAAATGAAGCTCAGCATTCTCTAAAGCAGGCACTGTCAACAAGGGCAGGGCCACACCCATAGGTGTAAAATGGGTTCTCGGGAAGATGAAGAATCTCAGCTATTACAAAGCTGTGTGGCCCCCCAAAGGGCCATAACACATAGATGCATAAATATAAATTTTGACATCTGTGATCAAAATTTCATCAGGGGAGGAGAGGGATGATTAAGGGGAAAAAATGCCTGGAATGGGGTTTATCGTTCATTGATGAACCACTTGCCTAGCATGTGCAAGGCCCTAGGTTTGAGCCCCAGCGCTATAAAAAAAAGGAAAAAAGAAAAAAGGAAAGAAATAGAATAGCTGCCACAGAGGGTGATTTTTTAAAAAAGGTTGAGATACACTGTTTAAGGAAAAGGCTAAAATCTAGGTTTTCAACAACATAGGAGCCACAATATCAAGCACAGAATAATAAAATTACTTCAGTAGAAGAGATTAACCATTTGCCAGTTCAATCATTTAAATACAGGATGATCAAAAATTGTGTATTTTTTTCATTAATTTTTATAACAAGAAGTATAAAAATGACAATTTTATCAAATTTATTCAATACAAGAATCAGCTGGCTGAAATGACACCCACCTGAGCAACGCTCTGGATAGTTAGTATGTAAACAAATGCGCTACCTGAGTAATTCTCTGGGTAAACTGTTAAGTGATTAAAATCCCAGATGACCTGGACTTTATTCAGCAGACAATGAGGACTTTAGGATTTTGTGTTATAGCATGACATACTGTTTGCAAGTCAGCATATTAGGATGATAGTTCTGGGGTGGTATGGAGGGTTTACAACGGGAGAAAAGCAATAGAGAAGACTACTATAATCACTCAGTCAGAGAAACTACAAGGGCTTCTCTGACTTAGCAGAGAAGAAATAAATGTGTGGAATATTTAAGTGACAAGATTGCTAATTTTAGTGACCAATTAGATATGGAATGTTATGAATAGGGAAAAATTAGAGATAACTGTGAAGTGACTGGTTCTTATACAAACTGAGTGTTACTGCTTATTTTAGTTACTTTCTCATTTCTTTGACAAAATATCTGACACCCACAAGTTAAAGGAGGAAAGGTTTATTTTAGCTCAGAGTTTGTAGAAGTTTTGGTCCAGAGTCACCTAGCTCCAAGGCAAGGCAGCATGGCAGGGAAGAAACAGTCCATGGCAGGGGAGGCAGGAAGCAGCAAGCAATGAGCCTCTTTCCCTTTTATTTCATTAAGCCTACAAGCCTATTGGTTAGTGCCACCCACAACCAGGGTGAGCCTTCCATTTTAAGTAAATCCATTCAGCCATACCCAGAACTATGCTAACCCAATCAGTGGGCTAATATAGTATCACATACCCAT
This sequence comes from Hystrix cristata, assembly GCA_004026905.1. Lineage (NCBI taxonomy): Eukaryota > Metazoa > Chordata > Mammalia > Rodentia > Hystricidae > Hystrix > Hystrix cristata. The sequence goes on from PVJO010031835.1 coordinate 7,185, forward strand.
GACCCAGTCACTTCCTATAGTCCCACCTACAAGTACATGAGGCCTTGACAGGGCATCTAGATAAGAATCATAACACTGCTTAAGGGACTCTGGAGTACAGGTGTCCAGTAAATATTAAGAAACAGGAACCTAGAGCTGTGAAGTGATCTGCACTGGAACTATAGATATAGTCACTGAAGCCATAGGAGTGACTGAGAGGGCATTGAGGAACAGTGGAAGAAGTAAAGAAGTCTGCAGAATCTAGGAATATAAAGATTACCCTTCTTAGCAGAAGAAGTTAAGAAAGCAAGAGGACTATGAGGTATTGCATTGTTCTCTGCCTCTCCACAGGCATAAGTGCCCCCCAAATCCTTGTGGCACAAAGAGAACAGGAGAACTGCTTCATTCTTAATACACACAGAGAGATGAAAGACTACCTCTGCTCCTTTTTCTTGGAATTCAGTATTTCTAAGTATGGTATATCACCACAACAGAATTATCCACTTCTTTTAAAAATAAAAGAATTAAATATAAAAAAGAAATAATCAAGTCAAGAAATTATGTAAATATTTTCTAGGCTTACTTCAAATATCTCATGTGATATGGTAAGGTAAAATGAGGAAAGCTGTAAAACAGGAGTCGAAGGAACACTCACAGAGCTACGCATGGTGTTTTACAACTGTAGTCCTTGGCCACCATACAGGAGGCCAAGGCAGGAGAAGCACTTGAGCCCAGGAGGTTTGCCACCAGCCTGGGCCACAGGCTGTTTCAGCCCTCTAGTGGGTTCTTGCCAACCAAGGATAAAAGCCAAGTATTACCATAGCCTACAATGGCCTAAGACATCTTTCATCTTCCTCTCTCTACAACCACACATACCTCTCTTCTTCTCTTAAGTAAGCCACAGAAAACACCCTAACAAAGATAGCCATGATCACCTTTGTGGTCATTCTTTATCCATTTACTTGTTTTATTTTTCTGTGGCTACAATCAATATGTATTTGCTTATTTGTTTAGTATATGTCTCAGTAGATATTTTTCACTCCAATAGAATAAAAATTCCATGACAACATGAATTTTATCTTGTTCAGTGCTGTATTCCAGTACCTAGGACAGTGCCTGATACACTGTAGTACTCAAGAAAGACTTGTTGGAGGGAGTCTGTCATCAATTTGAGCCTCCTGGTTTTGTCATCTGTAAATGAGGATGTAATTCATATCTTCTTTGTCTACTCTTCACACCAGAAATGAAATCATGCAAGTTAAAATACTTCATAAACTATAAATCAGTGTACAACAGACATGATGCTGGTGGGGAAAGATGTGGTCTGAAAAAGTAGAAGAAAAATACAGAGATACAGTTCTTGAGATATACTTGTATATTATATAGGCCTAAGTATATATATCTCATATATATGTGCATAAATAATGATAGCCTAGAGTTTAAATTTTAAGTTCATAATTGCAGCTTCTGTTCTTCTTTATAATAAAATATATAGCAAAGAAAAGAACACTTATCCAAGAATACAATTTCTAAATACCTAAAATAAAGAACTCTAAAGGTTCTACCCAATACTCTTCAGGAAACAAAATAGATTGGACACTGAGATGACATAATAAGCCACAGAAATAATTTAACTTCAGAAAAAAAACCTTTAAAAGGGAAGATTAAACAGCGTCCTGGGCTGAATTGTATCTCCTGTAAATTTATATGTTGGAATCCTAATTCCTAGTACTGAGAATGCGACTGCATTTGGAGATAGGGTTTTCAAAGAGGTAATTACATTAAAAGGAGGACATTATTGTGGGCCTTAATTCAATGACTGGTGTCCTTATAAGGACACAGAAAATCATGACACAGATACATGCAGAACACTATGTGAGAGACAGAGAGGGGCTACCTACAAACCAAAGGAAAGGAAGGGGCCTCAGAAAAAAGTGACCTTAGACTTCTAGCCTCCAGAATTGTGAGAAAACAAATTTCTGTTGTTTAAATTACTGAAACTATAGTATTTTGTTATGAGAGCTACAGCAAACTAATATACTTAGTGTTTCTAAAACCCGCAAGAAAAAAAATACTGTATCTGGAAAAGCATTCTACAAAAATGAAATTAGAGTTATCAAACTCTTAACCAACCAATTATATTATATTAAACCAACCCTATTTTCTTACCATATCTCATGCTTTTCTCACCATATTTCACAAAGCAGTTAGAGAAGGTTTCATCTGGTTCACAGCACAGAAACTAAGTATTTATATTTCTTTTCCAAATTCAGCCCATAGTGGATTCCATCTTTTTTCCTGATCAGTAAGAGCACAGTTTAACAGGCATTTTCATCAGAGTGACTATGGATGGTCTGAATCTTAAATGTCCTCCAAAGGCCCATACGGCAAAGCCCCCGTCGGTGGTACTACTGGGAGCTGGTGGGATCTTATGAAAGTGGAGGCTAGTGGAAGGAAGTGAAGTCACTGGGGGATGTACCCTTGAAGGGGACACTGAAACTGCAGCCCCTTCTGGTCTCTCTCTTTCCTGGCTGCCACAAGGTAAGCAGACTTGCTCCACCACACTCCCTGCCATGATGCTCTACTTTGCGTTAGGTCCCAAAAGAGCCAACAAGGCGGGGGAGTAGCCCAGTGGTAGAGTGCTTACCCAGCACATTGAAGCCCTAGGTTCGATCCTCAACACCGCCAAAACAAAACCCAAAACAGAGTCAACTGACCATGCACTGAAGCCTCTGAAAACATTTGTCAATATAAAGCTGGTTATCTCAGACATTCTGTCAATGATGGAAAACTGACTAACACAATGACTGAGGTGCCCATCTCAACCTCTCAGGAAAATATCCATTAAAATGTAAAATAAAGATGTGTAACTGTAGATCACCCTGTCTCCAGGCTCTTGTAGAAAAAGGTACAGTGGAGCCTAGTAGGTACAGCTTCCAAACAAAATACCTAAGGGAGGAACAGACATGGGAAAATCTTTACTAGGTCTTGACTTCTTGTATTTGAACCCCAGGTGCAGAATACAGTTGATTTATGTGCCAGCACATGACGTCTGTCACTCACAGGTAAGGCTCAGGTCTTTCTCACCTGCACCTTTTTCTTCCTATGACTTACATGAAATTTATTTACTAAAATCTTAATTTCTTGTGCTAGCCTATATAAGAGCAGCTGGCCACCATTTGCATTAACTTCTTTACCCTTTTACTACCAGCAATGTTTTTACAAATATTTTTATCTGTATCTTTAAAATTTTTACTTTTAATGTAAAATAGATAATGACATAAAATCTGCCATTTTAACCATTTTTAAGTGTACGGTTTAGTCATGTTAAATATACTCACATTGTTTAGTCACTCGACAGGACTTTTCATCTTGTAAAATTGCAGTTCTATGGCCATTAAACAACTGTCTACCCCCTCCCCTTTGCTGTCCTTGGCAACTACCATTCTTTCTGTTTTTCTGAACCTGACTACTCCAGACACCTCATGTAAGTGGAATTACACAGTATTTATCTTTGTGACCAACTTTTTCTTTTAATATAATGTTCTCAAGGTTCACCTATATTGTTGCAGGTATCAGATTTTCCTTCTCTGTGAAGGCTGAATAATATTCCATTGTGCATAGAAACATTTTGTTTAGTCAATTTATCTATCAATGGACACATCACTTGCTTCTACCTCTTTACTAGTGTGAAAATGCTGTTACAAACATGAGTGTACAAAAAACCCTTTAAGACCACGTTTTACAATCTTTTGGATATAGAACCAAAAGTTGGATTTATTCTTTCTTTTTTAATTAATTTCTAGCAATATTAACATTATGCCTTTGAATTTATGTTCTTCTTCTTTTTTTTTTTTTTTTGTTTTTGGTGCCAGGGACTGAACTCAGGGCCTTGTGCTTGCTAGGCAAGCACTCTAACCACTGAGCTAAATCCCCAGCCCTGAATTTATATTCTTAAATTTGCTATAAAGTGGGTAGAGTTGAAAGTCAGATACATAAGAAGAAAAAGCTAGATGTTCTCATGGGATAAATAAATGCTCACTTAAAATTATTCATTGAAGTGCAGGTAGTTCTTTTTATCTTTTTGATGGAGGTATATAATAAATATCCTTTTAAAACCAAATAAATCTAGGAGCTCATCCCAGAAAAAAAATGCACACAGAAACTTGCATCCAAATATAAGCACATCCTCTCAGGAGATATGGGGCCCCTGAAGTTCATCCAGGAACACTGTATCTTAAAGGCTACACACTCTGGAAGGCCAGACACAGGGTTGTGAAATTCTAATGAAGGCTAAATACCAATAAATATTATCCAGACCCAAAGGGCTACTTGATTTGGATCTATTTATGAATAATGAATTCAACACACCTTAAATTCCATTACAAGCTATTGCTATAACCATTAGATCTGTAATTCATAAATAATGCAAGATGTTGCTTCTCTTTTGTTGAGCCCCTGAAGACTGTGCCTTTAACAATGATTAAGATGCAAAGAGGAAACAATACAAAACATAAGTGAAAACTGTGTTTAAAAATCAGTAAGTATGACAGAGGAAGGAATTCAACTCACAAAATCTGTTTCTAATTTTCCCATTTCTTGCTTGTAGCTTCTCATTCTGTTGCTGTACATTCCTCGACTTTGGGGTGGTATCTCTCGGACTTCCAAATCCATCTGTTCAAGCTAGAAGGGAGAGAAAAAGCATGATTTAAACCATATGCTTATTCTCTACTTGACAAACATTTGGAGCTGAAAGCATTTAATTTAAAATCCTCATTTTATAGTTGAGGAATCAGGCACATGGTGTTGAACTGCCCATGATCAAATAACACTGAAACTATTTCTGAGTTTAATTTTTGTTTTGTTCAACAAGTCGTTGCTGAGTACTTGCCAAATGACACACAAAGTACCAAGCTGCTTACTTTGTCAAGAATTTCTATCAGAACATATACATTAATCCGAATGTTTTCAATAATTTGATTTCAATATCCTTGAAATAGCCCATAATTTGGTCCAACCTGCTTTGGTCTTCTGACCAGGAATCTCCAGAATGATAAGATATACCAAATCATTATTGTCTGTGGCTAACAGATGAAACACAGGCCACTTTAGCTATTTGGTGAAATTTCTTTTGGAAAGTCTTTTCTGACCAGGAAACACATATCAACCAACATGTGCTACCAACCTCCAGCCTAACTCCTTATACTTTATAACCAGACTGATAAGAATTTATATGGATACAACAATATGCTAAATTACACATAACTTACTGAAATTACAGTGGGGAACTTTTTAATGACTTGTCATCATGTAACATTTTGGATATACCACTAGAAAGTTAAGCAGGTGGCAATGAAGACATAGTATAATGGTTCAGAACATGGACTTTGTAGTAAGACTTCTGTGTTCCCATCACGGGCTCCACTGCTTACTAACCCTGGAAACTTGAACAGGGTTCTTATCATCTCTCTGCCTTATTCTCATTTCCAAAAGCAGTATTTCTTTCCTAGGGCAGCTGTGAAGATTAAATGAGGTAATTCCTGTAATACTCTTAGATCGAGTCTCTTACTTTATTCACTAGATTAATTCTAACTACAATAATGATGATTACTAATGATGAGGAAGAACTAGAGCAAGCAGTAGTATACAAGGTCACAGAGGTAGCATATTTGTACTTGACATTAAAAATAAAAACCAGTAAAGACAAATTGACTTATGTCTTATAAACATAACATGCAAAAATGTTACAGTGTATTTTGCTTTTCAAAGCATGCCTGTAAGTTATTTCTGTGAACAATATAAATTTGTCACTAATAAAACTCTTTATTGTTCAAAGTTAGAGACTGAATATAGAATATAGATAAGTCAGAAAATCAGATGTCAATTAACAGACCTCGACTTTAATAAGAAACAAAGGATAATTTTAATTAGCCTTGATTTAAACAGTAATCATTTAAATTACTGACATGTCTTTGTAAAGTGGAACACAACAGAGGAAATAACCCCAGGCACATTCAGTCATCTGATTTTTGACAAAGGGTCAAAAAACATGCTGGAGGAAAGACAGCTTAATAAACAAAAGGTGCTGGGAAAACTGGTTATCCATATGCAGAACATTGAAACTACACCTCCATCTCTCACCATGTACTAAAATAAAATCAAAATTGACCAAAACAGAAGATTTCAAAACAGAAACAATCTGCTGGAAGATAAAGGAGGCAAAACTCTTGAAAACACAGGCATAGGTAAAGATTTTTTGAATTGAACCCCAACTGCACAAGAAATATCAAGAATCAACAGCTTGTATTATATCAAATTAAAAAGCTTCTGCAAAAAAAAAAAAACCTACCAACAGAGCGAAGAGACAAACTAGGGAATGGGAAAATCTTTTGCCAGCCACTTGTCAGACAAAGGACTAATATCTAGAATATATAAAGAATTAAAAAAAATTAGCCTCCCTAAATAAAATATCCAATAAAAAAGAGGCAAATGGAATGAATGCATACTTCTCAGAAGAAGTACAAATGGTCAATAAGTACATGGAAAAAAATGTTCCACATCACTGGTCATGAGAAAAATGCAAATTAAAACAATAGTGAGATTCTATCTTACCCCAGAAAGACTATCTATCATCAAGAAATCAAACAATAAATGCTGGTGAGGCTACAAGGGAAAAAAGAACACTTCTACTTTGTTGGCA
>PVJO010031836.1:0-13876 GCA_004026905.1 Hystrix cristata
TTGTATTACTGGATATTTATTCTTTCACTTGTGACAATGTTTGCTTTACACATTTGGATTCTCTGATGGGGGACATACATGTATTAATAATTTTATATATTTCTATTGAATTGACCATTTCATTGTTATATATGACATTCTATATCTTGCTACACTTTTAAATATGCAGTCTATTTTGTCTGATACAAATATAGCTTTCCCAATCTGTTTTGCATTGCCATATGAATGAAATGTCATTTTCCATTTCTTTAAATACAGCTGCTATCTGTTATTAACTTGAAAGCGAATTTTTGTATACAACATATATTTGGATCTTTTTGTTTTGTATATTTGGCCATTCTATTTCTTTTGATTAGTTAGGCTAAACCACTTATATTTACAGTAATTTTTGAAAGGGAAAGATTTAATATTGTTATTTTACCATTTATTTTTCTATTAAACATGTAATTATTTTGTTCTTTATTTTTTATTTGTGAGGTTTTTTTCTATTGATATGATTTGATTATTTTCTTTTGTGTTTTGTCTATGGATGAATTTTGAGGATATCTTGGTGTTTAAAAAAATTTAACAGCCTGTCTTCTACAGATAATATGTTAAATTCAATATACACAAACACACTAGGTCTTAGCTTCTCCACTTCCCACATTCTTTACTATTCTGGTCACAATTTACATATGTACCTATATGCAACCTTCAAAATACTTTTATATTGGGGTGGGGGATTTAACTCAGTGGTTAGAGTGCTTGCCTTGCAAATACAAGGCCCTGAGCTCAATCCTCAGCACAGGAAAAAAAAAAAAAAGAAAACCTTTTACATTTACTTACTTAAATAGTGGTATCTTTTAACTCTTATTGTAGTTTAAAATTGATTTGTTCATATGTATATATGCTCATATATATGAGCTATTATATATATACTTATAAATAAATACGCATATATACATATATAAAATAGTTTTGGAATGCATAACATTCTCGGTCATCAGATTTTTTGTTAGCATTTTGAATACATAATCTCCCTGCCTTCTGGCTTTCAAGATGTATGCTAAAATCTACCGATAGTCCTTAGCAAGATACCTTCCTTATATGTGAGAGTAGCATTTCTATTATTACTTTCAAAGTTATTTTTAAACGGTCATTTTAAATATTTCATTATTAATTTTTGTACACAATATTAAAATCAGAAAAATAAAAATAGACAAATAGGATTAAATCAATAAAATTGTTCTCCAAAGCAAAAACAATAACTAATGCGTGTGAAGATTCAACATAAGCATCAGGATAAAATACTTTCCAACTATTTATGTGGCAAGGACTTAGTATCCACAATATATAAGAAATTTTAAAATCTTAAAATAAAAACCACAAATAATTTAATTTAAAAATTGGCACATTATCTGAATAAACATATTTCAATAGAAGAAATACACATGGCTAGCAAACATGAAATTATTATTAGCCACCAGAGTATTGTAAATTTAAAAAAATGAGATATCATCTTACCATATTTAAAATGTCAGTTTTCTCATCTTTTCAAGCAAGGATAAAAAAAACGAAATAAAAGACACAAATCAATCCAATTAGAAATGAAAATGCTGAAATCAAATGAGGCACTGTCAAAATACTGAAGACAATTAGTAATACTCTGAGAAACTCTATTGTAATAAATTGGAGGATTCAGAAGAAATTGGTGAAATCTTAGATATACATAAACTACAAAAACTGAATCAAGAACATACAGAAGTGGCAAACAACCCAATGACAGAAAATGAAATAAAAGAAGCAATAAAAAAATCCTAAAAGCTGAGAAAAGCTCATGTCCTGATAGATTAACTGCCAGACTCTAAAAGAACTTTAAGGAATATCTAACAGAAATACTCTGCAGAATGTTTAATGAAATTGAAAAAGAAAGAATACTCCCCAAATCATTCTTAGAAGCTAGCATTATCTTGATTCAAAAGCAGAACAAGACTGCTAAAGGCCTTTTTCTTTAATGAACATAGACCCACAAATCCTCAACAACATACTAACAAACAGAATGCAACAAATTATCAAAAAGATTATACAATATGACCAAGTAGGATTCATCCCCGTGTTGCAGGCATGATACAACATACACAAATCAATAAATGTAATATATCATATAAACAGAAACAAGGACAAAAATTGTACAATCTCCTCAATTGATGAAGAAAAACCTTTGACAAAATCAAACAACCATTCATGAAAAAACAAAAACCTGAACAAAATAAGAACAGAAGGACCTTATCTCAGTCTGACAAAAACCATTTACACAAACCAATAGATAGCATCAAATTCAATGGGGAGAATTTGAAAGCTTTCCCTATAAAATCAGGAACAAGACAAGGATATCCAGTATCCCCATTTCTTTCTAATATAGTTCTCAAAATACTAGCCAGACGAATCACACAAGAGAGATATAGATAACATATAGGGTGAGAGATCTTTCTCAAAGGGAAAGGGGATCAAGTAATGGAGAAATGGGAGAGTATGGGAAGGACGAAGGAAGGAATGAACTGGGATGTATTGTGTACCAACTCCACAAAGGAACCTCTGCATTATGTATTGTAAGCATGTACAAGTTAAACAAAATATGAATCAATCAAGAAATGAGTGGACGTGAGAAGGAAGGAAAGGAAAGTGTACAAAAAAGGAAATTAAGATGTGTTATGTACACATATCAACTTCACACAAGGAATGTAAAGATTATGTACTACACATATGTACTAATAAAATTTAAAAGGACATTAAAGTGAGATATACAGAAAAGGATAAGCTGGATTACAACTGTTTAGAGATGGCATGATCTGCTACATAGCAGACTGAAAAAATCCACCAAAAGATTCCTAGAATTATAGCACAACAGGATAAATACTAACAGCATTTATCCAGAAAACAGCAGCATTGCTTTACAGAAATAATAAATTTGCTGAGAAGAAAATTAGGGAAATATTTCAATTCACAATATCACCAATAAAAATCAATACTTAGGAATTAATCTAAGCAATGAAATTTTTTAAAAACCCTCTACAATGAAAATTATTGTACTCTGAAAAAAGAGATAGGAGAAGACATCAGAAAATGGAAAATATATTCCCGTTCATGGATATACAAAAAAAATAGACAAAATGTCTATATTTCCAAAACTGATGTATAGATTTAAGGCAATCTCAATCAAAATATCATTAGTTTTCCACATAAAATTAAAGAAATCCTAAGATTATTAGATACTTAAAATAACAAAAGTCATCTTGGGCAACAAGAGAATAGCAGAAGATATCACAATCCAGGATTTCAAGTAACACTACAAATCTAGACTGATGAAAGATACCATATCAATACCAAAAAAGATATGTGGATCAGTGGAACAGAATAGAGGAAACAGAAACAACTCCAGGCACATTCATCTTCCTGATATTTGATAAAATCCAAAAATTTACACTTCAAGAAAGATACGGTACTCTTTAACAAATGCTTCTGGGAAATCTGGCTCTACACACGTACAACACTGAATCTAAAAACGTATCTCTTACCATGTACTAAACCAAAAATCAAAATGGATCAAAAACCTAAATATTAAAAGAGAAAAAAATCTACTGCAAGATAAAATAAATAGAACTCTTAAAAGACATAGGCCTTGGCAAGGGATGTCTGAAAAGAACTCCAGTTGCACAGGAAATAATACTAAACATCAACAAATGGAATCATGTCAAATTATAAAGCTTGTGCACAGCAAAGGAAACAACAGAGTGAAGAGGCAACCTACAGAATGGGCAAAAATTGCGACCTATTCCTCAGACAAAATACTAATGTGTAAAATATTTAAAAACTCAAAAAATTAATCTCCCCCAAAAGCAATCCAGTCAAAAAATGGGCAACTGAAATGAGCAGACACTTCTCAGAAAAAATACAAATGGCCAAAAAAAATATGAGAAATATCTAACATAGCTAGCCATTAAAGAATTGCATATTAAAACAACACTGAGATTCCATTTTACTCTAGAAAGAATGGTTATCATCAAGAAATCAAATAATAACAAGTACTGGTGAGGCTGCAGGGGAAAAGAAAAATTTCTATATCAATGGTGAGAATTCGAAGTAGTACAAGCATTATGGAAATTAGTATCAAGATTCCTCAAAAAACTGAGTGAAAATTTCATTTGATTCATTTCTTCCCATTTAGTTATCTTCCCAAAAGAGTTAAAGACATCATATTACAGTGTTACATTCATACCCATAATACAGCAGCACAATTCCCTTTAGCTAAATCTTGGATGGGGCCTATATGTCCATGAATAGGTGAATGGATTAAGGAAATGTGATACGTATAAACAATGGAGTAGTACTCTGCCATGAAAAAGATAAATGAGAGTCATTTTTAGGAAAATTGATGTACCTTGAGACTACAACGTTAAGTGAAGTAAATCAGAGGCAGGAGCTGAAATATGTCATGGTTTTTTTTTTATATGAGAAATCCAGAACATCAGTATAGAGCCAAATAAAAGATAGATAATAGGAAATATGGAGATAGATCTTTTGCAAATAGGAAGGAGATCAAAAGATGAAAAAGAGTGAGGGGAGGGAAGAAAGAGATGTAAAAAAGAGTTAAGGCGTGTTATGTTCGTATACAAATGCCCCTCGAGGAATGTGGTCATTATGTACTACAAACATGTATTAATAAAAAATTAAGAAAACTAAAAAGAATAAATGATGGCAAGGATGTAATTAAAAATAAACTTTCTTGTACACTCTTTATGTTAATATAAAGTCAAAATATTGGAGAAAATTATGGACATTCTTGATTAAAACTTTAAAGAAAATACCTATTATATAATCCAGGTATCCAAGTCCCAGGTATATGTCTGAAAAAAATTAATTCAGCATAGAAAGGAGATCCAACATGGCTGAGGAGAAGAGGAACCATGTCAGAGAAAATCAGAGAACATCAACAAGAAACAGGAAACTTAAACAGCGGAGGCATATGCACCATAATACAAAGAACCAAATTTAAAGATACTTGGAGATCAAACAAAACATATGCGTAGGAGTTAAAAAGAGAGGAAGGAGTCCATCCACAAGGGCTTGTCTGTTGCACCCTTGCTCTTGCACATCCCAGGAACAGCCATTTTAACAACTTCTCACGTAACTGGTGGGATCTAAGCAGTTCAGTAGAGTCTAGTCTCACAGGATAGATCAGGGGTATGTGACCCACTTCATGTCATTGTCCTCTCTTCAAACATTGAGCAGGCTGGAACTCAGCAGTATTTTCACCAGCATACACCAGGGGTGAGAGATTGAGGCAGGAGAGGCTACTTCACCATCTTCCCAATCTCAGATTCTGAGAGGATAAACAAATGAATGCTGCCTGAATCTGGAGTCTTCATTATTGCACTAGTCACCATTGAGTGCTTCGAGTTTGTCCCATCCCACCCAGGATATTCAGCCAGCACACAGTGCTAACTCTGGTCTGGTTTGAGTCTGTACCCAGCACCCCAGGCTGCTATGAGTCCACACTCAACTCCCATGCCCCTACATCACTTTCATATGAGCCACAGACATCTATTGAATGTCCTAGGCAACCTAGGCTTCCACAGAGAGATATGCTCTGGTGTAAGTCTCTGCCTGGCATGCCCAAACTCAGGGAGTGCCTCACCCTGGGTGCAATGGACTCTCAACCATGCACATCACCAGAGAAAGGGCAGATTCCATACCCAGTGCACTAAACCAATGATGTGCCTAACAGCAAGTGCCAAAGATCTGCTGACTTTCCCTGTGCTCCAGATGCCCATGATACACCATCTACTGCCCTATGCCCTCAGTAGGCCTGGTGGAAACTTTCTACATTAAACGTGGGTGCACCTGGGTTTCCTCTGGGTGCCTTAAGGTGTCATACACGTCTACCTGATGTCTGGAGCTGGTCCTTTGGACAGCAGAATATACATCATATACTCAATATTGGTTCCCAATCAGCAGAAATCCATGCCAGGTGCCTCAGAACACAATGTCCTGTATCCTGCCTGGTCCAGTACCCCAGCTCGAGCACCTGCCACAAACAGGTGTTTATAGAGCAGGTTCATCTTGAACTGAGTAACTACCATACAAACTCACAGACTATAAAGAGAGACAATGAGAAATGTGAATTTTAACATTAAAGACAGCAGGCCGTGGAAGAAATCAGTGCTCGGAAAATCGTAGGAATTTTTTCTCTTTGTTTTTTCCTCCTCCCTTCATTTAACCCAATTTTTTTCTTTGCTCCTCTATTGGTTAGTCTTTGATTTTTTACTGCTTTTCTATTTTTGGTGTAGTTTTGAGTTTTGCCACCCATTTTCTTGCCTCCCCTTTAAATATGACTTTGTTTTATTTATTTGAAAGTGTCCTCCTTTCTCTCTCTATCTCTCACTCTCTCAATTTTTTTTTTTTTACCAAGAACATGTATTGGTATACTGTAGATAAGCAGTTAGTTTTTACCAGTACATATATATCTTGGCATCCCCCCCTCCCCACCCCTCCCTTCCACTATCTCCCCTTCTTATTTACAATAGCTTTATTTACATTTTTCCATTTTTTTATTTTTCTTTTCTTCTCTCTCTCCCTTTCTTCCTTTCCCACTCTTCTGATTTATTTCACTTAAGAGTATGTTCCCACAAGGTGCATCCATTTACCTACAAATGTTTCAAGTTTATCCTTTTTATGGCAGAGTAGTACTCCATTGTATAAAAACAACACATCTTCTTTAACCATTCAGTAGTTCATGGGCACTTGGGTTGTTTAAAAGACTTAGCTATTACAAACTGTCTTGCTATAGACATGGTTGTGCATGTATCATTGTGGTATGATATTTTTAATTCTTCTTGGAAGATACCCAGAAAATGTATAGCTGGGTCAAATAGAATCTCTAGTTGTAGTTTTTTGAGAAATTTCCACAATGATTTCCACAATGGTTGGCCCAGTCTACATTCCCACTAACAGTGGAGGAAGGTTTCTTTTTCTTCACAGCCCACCAGCATTTGTTACTGGCTGATTTCTTGATAATAGCCATTCTTTCTGGAGTGAGATGGAATCTTAGTGTTGTTTTAATTTGCATCCCTCAAATGACCAGTGATGTTGAACACATTTTTATATATTTATTTACTATTTGTATTTCTTCATGAGTGGTATCTATTCTTTTCAGATGCCCATTTTCAAAGGGGATCTACAAATTTGGGGGGCCTGTTTTCTTTTAGTTCTTTATATATTCTTGACGTTAGACTTTTGTCTGAGGAACAGTTGGCAAAAATTTTTTCTCATTCTGAGTACTCACCCCACTCTGCTGGTGATTTCTTTTGCTGTGCAAAAGCTTTTTAGTAGAATGTGATCCCAATTGCTGATTCTTTGAGCTATTTCCTTTGTAGTCTGAGTTTTGTTCATAAAGTTCTTGCCTACACCTATGTCTTGGAGAGTTCTTCCTATTCTATCTGCCATCAGACATAGTGTTTCTGCTTTAATGTTTAGATCTCCAATTCACTTTGATTTGAGTTTAGTACATGGTGAGAGATATGTATCTAGTTTTAGTTTTCAGCATGTGGCAAGCCAATTTTTCCAGCACCATTTATTAAAGAAGTTGTCTTTCTTCCAGTGAGATATTTGGCTTCTTTATTGAAGTTGTCGAAGACAAGGTATTTGAGTGTCTTTGGAGCTCTTTCTACATCTTCTAATCTGTTCCATTGATTTTCATGTCTTTTTTTTTTTTTTGGCCACTATCATGCTGTTTTTATCCCAGTAGCTCTACAGTATAATTTCAGCCCAGGGATTGTGATACCCGCTGCCTTGCCCCTGTTGCCCAGGATTATTTTTGCTAGTCTTGGTCTCTTTTAGTTCCAGATGAATTTCATGATTGCATTCTCTAGTACTGTAAGTATGCTATTGGTATTTTTATTGGAATTGCATTAAATCTGTGTAATAATTTAGAAAGTATGGCCATTTTCATTGTGTTGGTTCTTCTTATCCAGGAACATGGAATATCGTTCCATTTTTGGATATCTCTTTCAACTTCCTTTTCTAGAGTTCTGTAGTTTTCAATGTTAAAATAGTTTACTTTCTTTCTTAGATTGATTTCTAAATATTTCATTTTTTGATGCAATTGTGAATGGTGTAGTTTCCCAAATTTCTTTCTCAGTTAGTTTGTTATTTGTATATAGAAATGGTATTGATTTTTGAGTGTTGACTTTGTAACCACCTTCATGACTGAACTTGGTTATTAAATCTATGAGTCTTTTAGTGGAGTTTTTAGAGTCTTCTACATAGAGTATCATGCCATCTGCAAATAATCATAATTTAACTTATTCATTTCCTATATTTATTCCTTTTATTTCTTTCTCTTGCCTAATTGCTGTGGCCAATGTTTCCAGAGCTGTATTGAATAAGAGTGGTGATAGTGGACATCCTTGTCTTGTTCCAGATTTTAGAGTGAAAGCTTTCAGTTTTTGACCATTTAGTATAATGCTGGCCATTGTTTTGGCATAGATGGTTTTTTTCACATTGAGATATAGACTGTCTATTCCTACTTTCATTGGGTTTTTATCATGAATGGGTGTTCTTTTTGTCCAATGCTTTTTCTGCATCTATTGAGATGATTATGGGATTTTTGTCCTTGATTCTGTTGACATAGTGAATTACATTTATTGATTTGCATATGTTGAACCATTCCTGCATCCCTGGGATGAATCCCACTTGGTCGTAGTGTATAATCTTCTTGATAATTCATTGCACTGTGTTTGCCAGTATTTTATTGAGAATTTTTGTATCTATGTTCATTAGGAATATTGGCCTGTAGTTCTCTTTTTTGGTTGGATCCTTTTCTGGTTTTAATATAAGGGTGATACTTGCTTCCATGAATGATTTTGAAAGTAGTGTGTCCCTTTCAATTTCTTTTAAAAGCCTGAGAAGTAGTGGTATTAGATCTTCTCTAAATTTCTTGTAGAATTCAGCTGTAAATCCATCAGGACCTGGGCTTTTCTTTGTTGGTAGGTTTTTAATTAGCTCTTCCATTTGCATAGCTGATATTGTGTTATTTAGTATTTTTTTTTATTTCTTCTTGATTCAGCTTTGGTAGTTCATATATATCCAAGAAGCTGTCCATTTCTTCATTGCTTTCCATCTGGTTTGAGTGTAGTTTCTTGAAGTAGGTACTGATGATCTTTTGGATTTCTGCAGGATCAACTGCGGCTTCACCCTTTTCCTTTTTGATTGCATAAATTTGAGACCTTCCTTTTTTGATAAGATTGACTAGGGGTTTGTCAATTTTATTTAATCTTTCAAAGAATCAACTCTTTGATTCATTGATTCTTTGTGTTGTTTTCTTAGTTTCAATCGCATTATTTTCAGCTCGGACCTTTATAATTTCTTCTCTCTTACGAGCTTTGAGTTTGATTTGTTCTTCTTTTTCTAGAAGTTTGAGGTTCAACATTAGGTTGTTTACTTGAGCTTGTTCTGCATCCCATAGGTTCCAATATGTTGTATTGGCATTATCATTTCATTATATAAACTGCCTAATTTCTTCTTTAATTTCATCTGTGATCCAGCTGTTGTTCAGGAGAACGTTATTTAATTTCCATATGTTCATATCGGGTTTTTTAATTTCTATTGTCTTTGATTTCCAATTTCATTGCACTATGGTCTGATAATATGCATGGGATAATTTCAATTCCTTTGCATTTAATTAAGCATGCTTTATGATCTACTATGTGGTCTATTTTGTAGAATGTTCCATGTGCAGTTGAGAAGAATGTGTTGTGGGTTGAAATACTCTGTAGACATCTACTAAGTCCATTTGTTAACAGGTTTGGTTCAGTTCTGATATTTCTTTGTTGATTGTTTGTCTAATTGATCTGTCTATTTGTGATGGGTGTGTTAAGGTCTCCCATTATAATTGCATTAGTGTTTATTTGATTTTTCATATCCATTAATATTTGTTTTATGCAGTTAATGGCACCAGTAATTGGTGCATAAATATTAATGATTGTTAATTCTTCCTAGTGGAGTTTTCCTTTAAGAAGTATGTGGTGATCTTCTTTGTCTCTCTTGACCAGACTTGACTTGAAGTTCACTTTGTGATTAGGATAGTTACCCCTGTTTTTTTTTTGGGGGGGGGGTCCTGTTGCATGGAGTACTGTTTTCCATCGTCTGGTCTTCAGTCTATGAATTTCTTTTTGGGTTAAATGTGTTTCTTGTATGCAAGATATTGAGGGATACTGTTTCTTGATCCATTCTGCTAATCTGTTCTTTTCATTGGTGAGTCGAGACAGTTTACATTGATGATTATAACTTAGGTATTTACTTATCTTAGTAATGGTCTTTTTCTATTTTTTTTTTCTGTTTTTCCCCTCTGTTCAACTACTTGCCTTGCCTGGTGGATTCTCTTTATTAGTCTCCTTGGAATTATACTCTCCTTTTTCCCTTTCTGGGATATCCTTCAAAATATTCTGTAGAAATGTTTTGATGGTCATGAATTTCTTCAGTTGTTCATTGTCATGGAAGTATCTTATTTTATTATTTAATTTGAAAGATAGTTTGGCTGGGTATGTCAATCTGGGTTGGAGATTTTTTTTCTTTTAGTGCTTGAAATACTTTGTTTCAGGCTCTCCTTGACTTAAGGGTTTGTGTTGAGAAATCTGCTGTGATTCTGATGGGTTTTCACTTATAGATGATTTGTTTCTTTTCTCTAACAATTTTCAATATTCTGTTCTTGTGTTGAATTTCTGGAATCTTGATTATTATATGTCTTGGTATGGATTTGTTTTGGTCTTGGTTAGTTGGAGTTCTATATGCCTCACTTATCTGTATGTAAAATTCTTTTCTCATGCTTGGGAAGTTTTCTGTCATTATTTCTGTGAATAATTTTTTTGCCCTTTACACTGTCTCCTGCTATTTCATTCACTCTAATCTCTCTTATAGAGTTTTCTGCATCACCTGACTGTTGCTGGATTGATTTTTCATAGTCTCTAGCTATTTTTAAGAAGTCTTTCTTTTATCATTATTAACTGCAGTCCTGTCTTCAAGATCTGAAATTCTGTCTTTTCTTTCATTCAATCCACTGTATATAATTTCAGGAGAATTTTGATCCCTTGAATATCTATTTGAATCTCTTTCATGGGTTCTGGGTTTTTTTTTTTTTTTAATCTGTGTCTACTCTGAACTCACTAAGCAGTTCTTTCATTATGATCATCAACCCTTTTTTAACTTGAGCCATTATTTCTAATCTGATGCTCTCTATAGCCTCAGTCATCTGTTTTTTTGTTTGTTTTTTTTTTTTTTAACTTCTGCTTCTATCATTTCTGAGCATTCGTTTGGGTGACTATGGATTTCCTCTATTTTATTGTGTTCTGAATTTCTTCTCTTGGAGCTGGCGATCTGGAGTTTTATTTTACTTCTGTGTCTTGTCATTTTCTCTCTCTATATATATAAATATATATTCATAGATACATATATAGAGAGAGAGATTATATATATATGTATGTATATAAATCCCCTGTATTTTGTTTTATGTGCTGATTTTTATAGTTTGTTTATGGTAGGTAACTTTAAGGCAAGTATCAAGGCTTTCCTAGAAAATGTCTGTTCCTCAGAGATGTCTTCTAGGCAAAGGTGATTCTTAGCTTGTGTCTGTCTCAAGATCCTACCTTCCAGATATAATAGGTATGAGAAGTTTCTGTCCATTTGGCCAAGCATTTAGCTTTTTTGATGTTGTACCATGTTTATGATTATGACTCCAGATAGTCATATTACTGTCATTCAAGAAAGTACAACTGATTGAAACGAGTATGACACCCTGGTTATAGTAGTACATTGGGGATAAAAATAGCATAGAGCATATTCATGAAATTGACAGACTGTGGTAACTATTAATTTTGTACTTTTAACTAAAGGAGCAGGTTCTACACTTATATGACAAAATCCAACATAAATTGTGATTTGTATGCAGTGAGTTTCCTGTTAGTAGAGAAGTTCTTACCCTTTGTGTGAGGAGGGATTAAGGGGGATAGGGGAGAGATGGAGAGGTAAATGAAGAGAAATATAGTATATGCAAGGCTGGAGGATAAAAGAAGATCACTTAGCCTTTGGGAAATTGGAGTAGACATGATAGGAAGAGTGAAGGGTGAAAATACTATAGCAAACTTTAGAAGAGCTAGACAATATTTACTCACATGAAAAAAAGAAAGAGAAAGAAAAGCCCAGGTCCTGACGGATTCACTGCAGAATTCTACAAGAAATTTAGAGATGATTCAATGCCACTAATTCTCAAACTCTTTAATGAAATTGAAACAGAAGCAATACTTCCAAATTCATTGCTGGAAGCAAGCATCACCCTGATACGAAAGCCAGAGAAGGATCCAACAAAAACAGAGAACTACAGGCCAATCTCATTAATGAACATAGACGCAAAAATCCTCAATAAGATACTGGCAAACAGAATGCAACAAGTTATCAAGAAGATTATACACTATGACCAAGTAGGATTCATTCCAGGGATGCAGGGATGGTTCAACACACGCAAATCAATAAATGTGATACAATGTATTAACAGAGCCAAGGACAAAAACCATTATGATCATCTCAATAGATGCAGAAAAGGCATTTGACAAGGTCCAACACCCATTCATGACAAAAGCCCTGCAGAAAATTGGAATAGACAGTCTTTATCTCAATCTGATAAAAGCCATCTAAAATAAACCAACAGCCAACATCATACTAAATGGTCAAAAACTAAAACCTTTCACTTTAAAATCCGGAACAAGGCAAGGATGTCTGCTCTCACCACTCTTATTCAATATAGTTCTGGAAACATTAGCCAGAGCAATTAGACAAGAGAAAGAAATAAAAGGAATAAGGACAGGAAAAGAAGAAGTTAAATTATCATTATTTCCAGATGACATGATACTCTATATAGAAGACCCCAAAAACTCCACGAAAAGACTCCTAGACTTAATAACAAAATTCAGCAACGTAGCTGGATACAAAGTCAACACTCAGAAGTCAATAACATTCCTGTACACAAACAACAGACTCACCAAAAGAGAAATTAGGGAAACAACACCTTTCACAATAGCATCCAAAAAAATGAAGGACCTAGGAATCAGTCTGATGAAGGAAGTAAAAGATCTATACAATAAAAACTACAGTACTTTGAAAAAGGAGATTGAAGAAGATATCAGAAAAATGCAAAGATATCCCTTGCTCCGGGTAGGAAGAACCAATATAGTGAAAATGGCCATACTCCCAAAACTGCTATACAGATTTAATGCAATCCCGATTAAATTACCAGTAGCATAACTCACAGAATTAGAGACGACAACACTAAAATTCATTTGGAACCAAAAGAAACCTAGAATAGCAAAAGCAATTCTGGGCAACAAAAGCAAAGCAGGGGCCATCACAATCCCTGACCTAAAACTATACTACAAAGCTACTGTAATAAAAACAGCATGGTACTAGCACAAAAACAGACCCCAGGACCAATGGAACAGATTAGAAGAGGAAGAAACACGTCCAAACACTCTCAGTCACCTTATCTTTGACAAAGGGGCCAAATAACCTCACTGGAAGAAAGACAGTCTCGTTAATGAATGGTGCTGGAAAAACTGGCTTTCCATATGCTGAAGGTTAAAACTAGACATGTACCTTTCCCCATGCAGTAAGCTAAAATCAAAGTGGATCAAAGATCTAAATATTAAAACAGAAACACTAAATCTATTGGAAGATAGAATAGGTTGAACTCTTGAAGACATAGGTGTAGGCAAAGACTTTATGAACAAATCCCCAGTTGCCCAGGAAATATCACAAAGAATCAACAACTGGGACCTGATCTTGTTAAAAAGCT
>PVJO010031837.1:0-13870 GCA_004026905.1 Hystrix cristata
CTACATGCTGGGCCAGGGTACCTGAAGCTACCGGTCAGCTGAAGCCTGCAAGCGCCATCTGTACTTGAACTGATGATCTACTTCTCAGCCCGAGAAAGCAGCTGGGGAAGGAAACCCACCTCTGCGAGTGGCTGAGATAAACTGCACTCTAAAACAGGCATACAAGGAATGGAGGTCAGACGGTAGGGAAGTTCGTGTTAAAGAAAACCAGTGTCTGTTCAGGAGACTTTTAAAGTGCAGTAGTTGGGCTTACAAGATGATGCTCGGGCAATTGTGGTCTTGAAGGGAACTGGCTACCGGGTGGAATGATAGGACCGTGCTGCTGAGATCTTTCTGAAACGCTTTGAACAAACTCATCCCTCAACCAGGATTCTGCAGACACCACAGAGGACGCCATTCTTATTATCACCAAAGTGATGAGAAGTACACAACGGAGATGGTCAAAGCCCATGGTTACTGGAGGGCACCTTCCTCAAAGAAACAGCACGGGCCTGAGCTCTGGCCTGAGAGATGATACATTCTGTCTCCTAGCAGACCCTCGGTCTCAAGAGCAACTGGATTTTGAAGGTTGTGACCAGCGACTAAGCAAACCGGATCTCTCTGGGGTTGAGCCACAGGTAACGCGGCTTCCGCTCTTGTGCAGAGACCGCTTGGGCCTGCCCTGAGGCACACAGTGTGGAGAATGAGAAGAGAAAAACAGATACTTTAAATTCTCCTCGGAGCACTGAGCTAGCACTTTGCAGTTTAGAAAGTCCGTCGTCTGGGGCTTTGTCCTCCTCCATCCTGCACAATGATGAAGTGAGTGTTTGCCACATTTCACAACCCTCCTGGCCTCGTGAGCTGCCCAGGGCTGGAGAAGTGGGCTGGAGTGCAGGCAGGGAGGGCAGGGGAGGCGTGTACATACACAACGTAATAAACCTGAGAGGTTCATGATGTACTCAAGGCCGCACAGAGATGGTGACAGTGTTAGGACTTGAGCCGGCTCTTTTTGTGTGAGATTCTACTTACTTCAACTCAACCTCTGAACTACAACAGTAATGTACCTACAGTGCTTGTCTTCAGCAGTCTTTAACTGATTATCTCCTCACTGCACCCTCTTTATTACCTTGGCGAAAAACAGACTTCGAAGTACATTTCTACCCAAATCACCTCCATCCGCTGGGTCAGATGAGTGAGTGTGAACCCACTTGATCAGGTAGAGTGAACTGGCAGAGCGGTAGACCAGGACAGCTTTCTGAACTGTTCCCAACATATCTGTATTTCCACCAACTGCAGATCGTAGAGTAGAATAAGAAACGTCATAAGAACATGCAAAGTGCAAAAATTTCCATTTATAATGGAGTCCTCTGTCCCTACTACCCCAGCACAACAGGTATCCCCTGCTAAGCTAACTTGTGGACACAGTCCAAGTCACCATGAAGCAGGAAGTGCGAAAGGGCACCTCTCGGAGGGTCACTTGGTCCTTTCTGACCGGCCCCTGGCCAGGTTACTGTGAATAATGAGGATCTTGTCATGTCTTACATTAGACAGTTCTCATGGCTTACAAAATGTTTTCTCGTCATATACAATCTCGCTTGATCCCTGCGATGATATTGTTGTTGGATATCATTATAATTAATGAATGCTTTCTCTTAAGCAGATTGAGGCTGAAGGTATTACACGATCTGTGCATGCTCATACAACGGGAAAACTTCCTGTGAGGAACAGATTCGAGGCTCTGAGCCCGGGGTTCCTTCAGGCAGCTCTTGGAGCAGTCGGCACAGAAGGTGTCCAGGGTGAATATCCATCATGTTGTGTCTCTCATTAGCCAAACCTCCCTACACCATTCTTTTTTCTCTTGCTTCTTTCACTATGCACACTGTTTTTTCTTAAATGTTTTGAAACCATTAGTCTCGACCTAAACCACTCCCACCCTGTGTGTCCTCTATACATCCTTCTTTATCCTCTTAGGAAAACTTTCCAAATCCTAACTTCTTCCCACTGATTGGCGTACCTAATTCAGAAAAATCAAGGCATTTGCCTGGACATGAGCACCCACAAAGTGTGGGAAACCAGCGGGTGCAGAAGCAGCAAAAGGCAAGTGTTCTTGACTATTCTAGGTGCTCCTGCGGTGTTTTTCAGGGTTGTTCTTGCAGCTTAGCCTGCTGTCACACTCCCTTTAACGGAATTTTCCTCTAGCACATTTTCTTCATTCGTTCTTTCTAGCGCTGCCCCCAAGGCCCGAGGACTCCCCGAGCAAGGCAAGCCAGGCACCAGAGTGCTGGAGGGGACCTCGCTGTGCCAGGCCCGCACGACCGTGCACAGGTCACGCTGTGCCCTGCCCATGAAGCCCCGGACTAGAGGCAGAGGTGGGAAATACCTCCCAGCTGGGCCCAGCTGTTTGCCCTGTTCTGGCAGCTGACCGAATCCTACATCTTTCCCAGTTACCTTCCAGAAAACCACTTTTTAAACACAGAAGGATTCAGGTTCATCTGACACCAGGCAAGGGAAAGGTCACCAGCTGCTAAGTGGGATTTAAATGTCTAAGGACAGTTGGGCAGATATTTCCAATTTAGGAGTTTCTGGATGGCCTTTTCCAGGCCCTTTATTACTTCCAATCATCATTTAATGAGAAGTAAAGAGACTATAAATTATTGTCCACTAATTCTTTGTAATAGAAGAGAGGTCAGTTTGTCTTTTCAGAAAGCTTGGGCATAGGGAACAAATGACCGTTCCCAGCCTCCCTACTGACTCCTCAGGGATCCTGGAGGACTCTGGCGAGGGCTCTGACTCACAGTTTGAGATGGGAAGGAAAGTAGGGCCATGCACGCACGCTCACCCAGGCACTGGAGGGAGGCTGTTCAGGCAGGCAAAAATGCCACAGCCCCCTGGATACTGAAAACGGCCATGACAAAATTTGTCTTGGTCATTAGTCATGGGCTTAGAGATCCCAAAAGAGTGATGACCACATCTGGAGACCACAAAGAGGAAGCTACCTTCCCTAGCCAACTTCTTTGAAGGTCAGGAGAGACCAGACCCTGCAGTGAGTCTTCCTTTGGCCTATACTTTTCCAGCTCTGGCTCATAATTCCTTTAGGACACCAGCCAAGACCTATACTGCAAATGCTTGTTCTTGTCTACAGCTCTGCAGCGAGCTCACCAGCTCAGACCAGGCTCCAGGGAAGCAGGGGCTGAGCTGGCAATATGCCCGCCCACCCCATCTCTCTGCCTGGCACCCCAGCCCACCCTCCCTGGGACTTTGGGCACCAAAATGAGGGCATGGCCCTGGCACAGAGACAGGAGCCCAGCAAAGGCTGACCCTAGCCTCTGTCTTTCCAGCTTTACATCATCTATCTCCTTTCACATTTCCAAAAGTTCCCTCCAGCTGGACTCAGCTCCTCTCCACCCCAAACCATCTTCTCCACATCCAGCTGTCCCTCTCAGCCCTATTCTTCAGCCAGTTAGATGAACCTTCTCCAGATCGCTCTGTGCTCCCTATTTGGAATGCGAAAAGTTATGTGGGGACACTATCCCTGCCCTTACGAAATTTACATTCCACTTCGGGAGACGATACGCTGATAATGAGAATGGGGCCCTTTGGGACACAAAGCCGGAAGAGCTGAGAAAGTTATAGGACTTAGGTTCTGGCATGCTCACCACTGGCCAGGTGCTCTGCCAAGAGCTTTATGCCTATTATTTCAGTTCATCTTCAGCAGAGCTCTAGGACCTACTAATTCCACCTTGTAGACAAGGAGGCTAAAATGCAGAAACAGTAAGACCTTATCTAAGATGCAGACCTAGTGGGCCACAGAGCCTGAGCTTAGAAATGATACCACATCACTGTCTGGCTTTGCCCCATGTACTGAATGTCTATTCCAAAACATACTGAGTTTAATAACCAAGTTGTTAGAGAAATGTAAATCAAAACTCCAATGAAGTATCATTTCACACCCACTCTGATGGCACTAATGAAAAAAAGGGAAACGAAAACAAACAGCAACAAGCATGTGAAGAAATCAGAACCCTCATACATTTCTGGTGGGAAAGTGAAAGGAGTAATTGCCTTGGAGAACAGCAGGTCAGTTTTTCAGTTCGTTCAACATGGAGTTTCCACCTGGCCCAGCAATGCCGCACCTGGGACACACCCAGGAGAAACAGAAATGCACACACACCCCATACACAGCTGTTGACAGCAGTACTAGCCACATAGCCCAGTGTGGAAACTACCTCAGCACCCATCAACTGATGAACAGGTGAATAAAACGTGAGATCCACAGAGTGGGGTATTATTCAACTCTAAAAATACAAAGCTCTGGCTCACACTGTAGCATAGATGGGCTCTGGCTAAGGGAAGAAGCTAGACATAAGAGGCCACATGGAACATGATATTATTATGTGAAACATCCAGAACGGACGAGTCTGCGGAGACAGAAGGTGGACTGATGGTTTCCTTGGAAGAGGAAAGGTAACGATGTGGGGGAATGGGGAGTGACAGTTAATGGGGACACATAATAAAAATATTCTAAACTCAGACCATGGTGATGGCTGCATAGTTTGATGACTATATCAAGAATCACTGCACAGTTGAACTGAGTGAACTGTAGGGTACATGAATGACATCTCAAGGTTGTTAAAATATTTCAGTTTTAGTCATAAATAATGTAAGACAACAGATCGTTTCAAAACTGCCTCTAGAACTCTCCTCCGTTTGGATGTGCAGGTGATATCAGGGGACTTGAGAGTTCTATACAAATCTATTTTAAATTGGTGTTTTCGCCTGATGAAACATGATGTAAATTCTATAGTGGAAAGATGGCTACAATAATTAAGTACTCCCTGTATTTGAAAAGATGTCTTCATCAAACTCACGGATAAAATTTAGACACCATAAAAAACAATCATTAGGATAACTCAAAAGATAACATCCTCAAAGTCAAAAGAATCAGGTCGTGAAAAGAAACACTAACCACATTTTCCCTTTTCGTCATAGTAAAATACCACTTTTCAAGTTAAATTAATGCTAATTTGAACAGAATGGGTTTTGTAGGTTGTTTGTGTTAAATGTGTGAATGCATGTTATATCGATTGCATAGCTATAACATAGATGTGTAAGCATACAAATTATGCTTAACTTTATGCTGAAACAGTAATTTATGTTCATAATACTAGGAACCATGGACATGCTTTTTTCCTTTTAAAGAGGACATCAGTACACAAAGTTGAGAAATATTACACTTTTTAGTCATGTGATGCGTAACATTTCAGTCAGTGATGGACCCAGCGTATCGTCTAGTGACATAACAGCTGTCTTAGTTTAAGCACACTCTGTAGTTTTTGTACAATACTCTTGCCCAGTGATGCATTTCATCAATGCCGTTAAGCAATTCAGGACAGTATTTCCCGTTTTTTCCTTTCATGTGCATAAAAAGAGAAGCCCCCTTTCACTTCCCTATATTCTCAGAGGCCAAATAGTGGTACTCTGCGCACTCTCGGATCCCCCACCGATCTGATTTTAAATCAGTTGGAACGTCTATCCCCCAAGAGCAGAGCATCCTGCTGACTGGAAGACTTTCCTTCACTGTTTCAAAGGTGGCCCATGAGGGCTGACTATGGAGTGGCGGAAGACAGACCGGCCTGCTGCTCACGCAGTCACCACCTGATGGGGACCCCCAGGGCTAAGGCCTCCCACCAGCCCTCACCTAACCTCGGGCCCGGAGCCCTGCCTGCTGCACATTTAGGGAAGATACCCTGCTCCTCGTGCGACAAAGGCACAGATAATAGCTGTCTGGGAACAGGCTAGTCCTCTGCTAGGCCACTGTGGATTAGCTGCAGGAGGGGTGGTGGCATTTCCAATAAACTGATGTTCCAGCAGCTTCTTTCCAATATTTCCTATAGCTATTCTCAACAAGAGCTATTCCCAACAAGAGCTATTCCCGAGCAAACGTGGTAAATTCTTGTTAAGTGGGATTGTGACATTGGAATTCAAATAGAATCTGAAATTTTCTTAAGAGAAAGGTGATAAATAAAAGGCGTATTGACTTGGATTGTATCCTTCCCAAATTCTATATGCTGAAATCTTAACCCACAGTACCTCAGAGAATGACACTATTTAGAGTGTCATTAAGGAGGTAATTAAGGTTAAATGAAGTCCATAGGGCGGGTCCTATCCCTGCATCCTAGTCACTCTCTCATCACTAAGACTCAATTCCGGACACCCACAATTTAAAAGAGGAGAGGTTAATTTTGGTTCAGGGTTTTAGTCTGAGCCAGCTCCAAGGCAGGAAGGGTCTGGCGGAGAAGAGCTGCTCACCCTCATGGCAAACAGGAAGCAGAGAGAGAGGGGGAGGAACGAGGAAGAGAGATAAGCCCCTATACCCCAGTGACCCACCTCTTCCAAGCAGAACCCACCCCCTAACAGCAAGTCGGCTGTTACGCCTCCAGAATTCAGTCACCTTTCGCAAGCCCTGCTTAGGAGTTCGTGAGGCTTCGGGGAGATGTCTAGATGGGAAACGTAACACCCCGTGTGACTGCTGTCCTTATTTGAAGAAGAAAAGGAATGATGGACACAGACACATGCAGCGGAAAGACTATGCGAGGATGCTGAAGAAGACAATCTCCTGCAAACCAAAGAGAGAAGACTCTGAAGACGCCCATTATTGGACTTCCAGCTCCCAGGACAGGGAGGAAATACCCCTCTGGTGTGTAAGCCAACCAGTCCGTGGCATTGTGGGTGCCAGTGGTAGCAAATTCACGCAAGGCTGAACTAAATGGATTGCTTAATTTGTAAGTTGCTTGAGAGTTACAAAGACCTTCCATTAATTTTATTTTCTTTAATCCTAACATCTCCGCCTCATTTTCCATTTACTCTTTCTTGTTATATTAATAGCTTCCTTCATCTTCCAGTTTTATTGATGGAAGAACTGAGACTCAGATTTCACTGAATTGCTGTGGTGAATCTTCCAGAGCAGAATTCAAAGCAGGCGTCTATTCCTGTATCGGTGTCCTTACTACCTGTCTTTTGTCGGGCTATGAATGTGAAATACAAACAAACTTCAAATGACATCTTAAGTACTGAAAAGATCAAACTATTTAAATACATTCTCATGAGCAACATTTCATCAATGCACCCTTTAGACAGAGGCAAAGAACCCTGGACCCTCCAGATTTTACATGGATTAGAGAGTACTCCAAACAGAATGAAAATGTACTAAAAAAAAAAAAATGTGAGTACTTTTGTCATGCAAGACCTGGCACATAGCGTGGACACAGCATGCTCGGAACGTCTGCTCTTGTAACTATCACTGGGCCAGTCCCAGCAGACATGGCTCTATGTCTTTTGCCCTAAATCCTCAAACCAAAGGGCTACTTCCTGTACTTGGACACTATGAATTTGTACTTTTTGCCACTAGACTAACAGTGGAAGCTGACACAGCTTCTTGGATATGGAAACAATTTGTGCTTAGCCTAGTTCTGTCTTTTGTAGGTGTAGACTTCTAGCCACTACCTAGCTGATACCCTTTCACATAATTCAGATAGCTGTTCTACTTTCCTTCAGCGATCTATTTCCAGCCTAAACATTCTGTACTGGTCAGAGTGTAAAAAAGAAAAAAAGAAAGAGAAAGAAAAATCTATTAGCTTGTCAAATCCCTTCCCTGCAGTACCATCAATGTAGTCGAACTGTGCATAATGAAGTGAAATTTCCTAGTCCTATCAAGGATTTTCTTCCCTTCTTCTCTTCAGATTCCAGTTTGTAGTTTTACATAGACTCATGCATGTCCAAGAATCTACAGCAGTTGCAGGTGACAACAGAAAGGTAGTCTGCAGTATTAAATAACCCCTATTCCATTTAAAATTATGTACATACACATTGTATAGGAAGTATGAGGATGAGGTTTTACATTAATATCTGGATGGACATTGAATGCCAGCCATGCAAATTAGTTTTATTTTATAAAACATCCAGTGAGAGTTCAGTCCCCAAAAGTGAAACTCAAAAATATGAGCCTTGTTTAAAAATTTTGAGAAAAACATAATTTTATCTTTTGACTTCGATGTTCATTTTTACCCTTTTTATGAAGATATATTTAAATTGTGTGTATTTTGAATACGATGACATTTTTAATTCTTTAAATGATCACTGTAAATAGGGCCAAAATTATGTGAAAATCACATAATTAGTGATTTTTGCCAAAGCTAAGGGAAGAGAATACATTTCATGGAGTAAATATGTAGTGATTTATGAATTATGTATGTCTTCATTTTACTCACATGCAAATGTCACCAACTCATCAACAGGATTCTCAGATGTGTGCATTAATAATTAAACGCAGCCATCTTTGGTATTTTGCCTATTTCTAGTCATTAAAACAGCAAAAAAAGGAAAAGCGTCCACAGCTTTCTGCACATTTGCTATTGCCACAATGAGGGTACACTCGGCAAAGTAGGAAGTGAGCTCCTATCATGTAGGAGGGTTTTCAAGTATTCAGACACGTAGCATGCGGACTTCCACTTGCGCTCCAGTCCTGGGTCTCCCCAGGGATTCCCAGGGTCCCTGAGACTTTTTGGGTTGGGTAGGGTTGTTGGCAGGCATGAGCATTCTATTGCACCAGGCACCCCACTCTTCATGTGCCCAAACAGTTGCCAAAGACCCAGTCCCTGCCTCTGAGTCTGGCAAGGGAGACAGACAGCAATAATGGCAACTACCCAGCAAGTGGGCTGTGTGCAGTGTAGACACCCAAGCGAAGAGCGATGAACATTCTCGGGACTCTTGGGGCACTGCGCTCAAGAAGACACCATCTGAGCTCCATGGTGAAGAGCAGACTGGAGTCCACGTGGAGAACACTACATGTGAGGAAGAAGGCAGGAAGCAGTGCTCCTCCAGGGAACTGAAGCCACGGACCCAAGAGAGGCGAGGCCTGGTGAGGCAGGATCTAGATGAGCCGTCTGGGTGCCCACGGCAAGGCACTTGATGTGGATTCCCAGTACATGCTTGAAGCCCAGGCAGGCTTTTAAGAGAGAGAATGAAATTTATGTACTTGAATTTAGAAAAGAACATGCTGGAGGTTCTGTGAAAAATTGATTATGGAAAGGGAATTTGGAAGCAGGAAGACTCATTAGAACTTCTGGACAGTCATCCAGCAAAGAGAGGGGGCCCGGAAGTAGGGTGACGCCAGGGCATGACAGGCCCCAACATGACAGGCGTGGTTTCCAAGTTTCATTTGAGGTAAGTTTCTTAAATCTATAGAGAACTGGAGGGTGGAAACACGGGACTGTAGGGGACTAGACAAGCTGATTGCTCAGTGCCAAAATCTTCCCTACAGCATCCCAGGTGGGCTGACATCCAAGTTCCACCTGAGGGCCAGGAAGATGGGAAGGTACAACTATTTCCAGGGTCACCCATCTGACCAGTAGACCACTTTGGTTTCTGGAAGATGATCCCCTCCATAAAACGCTCACCTCCACAAAACACTTACTTATTGGCCTAGTTCAGTCTTTCATAAGTATAGACTTCTAGTCACTATCTAGCTGATACCCTTTCACATAAGTCAGATAGCTGTTCTATTTTCCTGCAGTGATCTATTTTCAGGCTAAACACTCTGTATTGGTCAGCTTTCAGTTTCTGGGACAAAATATGTGACATACACAAGGTAATGGAGGAAAGATTTCTTTTAGTGCATGGTTTCAGAGGTTTCAGTCCATGGTTGGCTGGCTTTGCAGTAGAGACATCATGGCAGAAGGGCCTGGTGGGCGACAGCTGCTCACCTCATGGCAGCCAGGAAGTAGAGAAGAGGAAAAGAGCCAGAGACTAAAAAAGCAGGAATCAGACATAGTCCCAAGGTCACACCCCCATGACCCACCCAAACATACCAAGAAATGAGCTTCACTAATCTAGTCATCTCTCAGTCTAATCAATATGCTAGTCAAGATTAACCAACACACACTTCCACATCTGTCCTTCTCTTCCATGTTTTGAGAGGCCTTGTGGCCTATGCTAAGCGCATCCTATTCCCACTACCAGCAGGCTGGACACAAAAATCCACATTTACGCTGGTTTATTAGTGTTTCCCTTAATAGGCAGCGCTGAGAAATATTTCATAACTCACTCTGCCATACCTTCATTGTCCTTTCTCAGAATTGACGTAGATTGCTGAGGCTGGAATGCAATTTTTCATCTTCAGGACCCATTTTTATGAGGTTTACCACAAAGATTTCATGTCTCTACTCAGAATGTATAAAGATTTTTAATTTACTCCACTAGTAGGGGATAGAGAGGGTGTCTTCTTTGTCAAAGAGCTGGGATTAGAATTTAAGCAGAGCTCCCCAAAGGAAGGCACCTGCCAACAGTGAAGTGGTTGCCGACAATCTTTTGGGATCCTGGGCCATGCTGATTGTCTTCTCTCCCTTACTCTAAAGCATCTGTTCAATCATTTCAAAATATTCTGACTTGCTTGTTGGCTTAATTTTCCCCCTTTTTCTAGGGCTGCTGAGTGTCTGGGTCCTTATTGCTAGTTCAACTGCTCACCCACTGTATGACCCTGGATAAGTCTTTCTACCTCTTTGAATCTGAATTTCCCTTACCTGATGTTTTGAAAAACTGAATTAAATTGTACATAGAAATTGCTCAGGCTTTTGCCTGGAATACACTTAGGATGGCCAGACAAAATACAGGCCATCCAGTTAAGCTTGAGTTTCAGATAACCAATGCGTAGATTTGTACTGTATGCTCCAAATAGGTCATTGTTGTCATTTTTACTATCTCCTCTTCCTCCTTTTTAAATTCTCTCTTCTCCTTCTTTTTCTTCCTTGATT
Source organism: Hystrix cristata (assembly GCA_004026905.1). Lineage (NCBI taxonomy): Eukaryota > Metazoa > Chordata > Mammalia > Rodentia > Hystricidae > Hystrix > Hystrix cristata. The sequence continues at coordinate 10,788 of PVJO010031837.1, forward strand.
TTCATGTCTTCATCCTTTTTTTGCCCTCATTCTCTAGTTTGAATCTGAAAAAGCACATCAGTGGAAATGATTGTCTTCTAGGCTTTAATGTCTGGGAATAACCGTATCCTCCATCAGTTTATCTGGTATGGATGTGACTTGTCTCCCCAGGGATCATGTGTTGAGGGCTTGGTCCTCAGGGTAGTGATGTTGGGAGAAGGAGGAACCTTACAAGAGATGGAGCCAGTGGGAGGTGGCTAGATCACTGGAGGCACCACCTTCAGAAGGGACTAAGACCGTTCTCATGGGACCATGTCGGTTCCCATGAGAGTAGTTGTTACAGAAGAGCAGGACCATTCCCTCCCTGCTGCCAGGCTTCCTGTCTCACCTTGTGGACCTTCTGCACTGGCTCTCTTCCCTGCAACACTGTGTGCCCCGAGGCCCTCACCACACGGCTAAATTGACGGGCCAAGTCCTAAGTTCCTGATTTTAACCAAAAATTTAAGCACAACTTCTCTGAGCCGAAATTTTTCATCTGAAAAGCAGGAATACTCAGAAATTTATTTATATGATTATTGTGTGAATTAAAGCTTTTGACCACATAGCACATAATCAAAAATTGGCAAATATTATAACCATTAGTCTTCCAACCTGAAGTGTAAATTTCCTAGTATAAACTACAGAAAAGAACTTTCTTGGTTCTGATTCCTAATTCAAGAATCCTTTAAGACAAGGAATTTCACAAATTTATTCAGGAAACTACTTGGCATGAAGGACTGTTACCCCAAATTCCCTGATACAGAAAGCCTCCTTCCCCTCACCTACCCCGTCCTCCCCTCCCCTCCTCCCCTTTCCTCCCTTTCCCTGCCTTTCTTTTCCCACCCATGTGGAGACCACGCCTTCACACCCTGTGCATCCCAAAGCAGCCCTGGAGGCAGGTACAGAGCCAAGAGATGGCTGCATGGGTGATTTTAGTGACATGTAGGTTTAAAGCTATTTTGTACCCTCCCTACTTTTGGATTAGCTTGCTTATTGACTGAAAATTCAAGCTTACAGCCTGAATATATCACCTCTGCCTACACAAATCTTAGCCAGAAATGGAAACTATTATTTTTATTATTAGATCCCAGTATACTTTTAAAAAATTATCATAAAATGACTTTTTGTTTTGTCTGCCCTTCCTCATCCTTTCTTAGTTTGCTTCTCCATTAAATCTCCAAACTGGGCTGAAGATTCATGCTTAGCCTGCGTGAGGCCCCAGCACCCCAAAACAACAGCAGCAACAACAAAAAAACATACGATCCAAACAAAGGCTGGGAGGGCTCTATAGAATATGAACACTCAACATTCCCCTGTTCTAGTGCAGAATAATTAAGTACACAATCATCTTGAACTCATGAGGATTTAGCATATTCTTAGATATACACAGGGATGCTGATATGCTGAGTCCACAACTCTTGGTTCCAGACTTTAACTACACCTACAGCATCCTGGTCTTTTTGCTATGTAATGGAAATGTATAATCTGATATATAATCAGGACTCCACATTCTGAAAAAACACACCACACACACACACACACACACACACACACACACACACACACACACACTTTCTCTTGTCTTCTTTCAAGCAGAAGGGAAGGACCACCCAGGGCTTGACTTACATGAAATTAATGAGACTTTACTCCGTTCCCAGAATTTCTGTTTTCTGTCTGGGCACCCCACGACCAAGAGGGGACCCTCTCCATACATGCACATGAAAGCACAAAGCAGTATGTGTACAAAGGACACACAGTCCTACATCGAATTCCCCTTCCATCACTCAGGACATCTACAGCACTGTCCTTGAAGAAAGAAAAAAGTACTTAAGTGCTTCATCTCTTTCCCAGGATATACAAATTAGTCGAGTTATTCTCTCGGAATAAAAACACGTTGAGATGGATCCAAGACACTCCATTTAAAATATCCTGTTACCCTCAAATCAAATTTCCACTGCAGCTGAGTGGCAGCGAGCGTTGCTCTGGGATCAGTGGACTGCTAAGACTCCTTCTCCTGGTGTGTTTAATTTCATTTCACTTCCCGCAAATAAGCATGTTTGGAGCCGCTGCCTTTCCTTCCTCTGGAGTAATCGAAAAATTTAATTCACATTAAGCTGGAGAGGATGGTGTTTTTCCCTAAGGTCACTCAAGGCAAACATTTTAAACCTCTAACAGCCCATCCATCAGAGACACGTGTCATGTCCTCTCCTGACGAGATGCCTCCTGGAGACACTCAGAGCCGCCCACCCAGCTCTACTCCCTCCTCCACGCCCGGGGGGCCTACAGGTGCAGCTCCACCTTAGATCCCACTACAATTCTTAAGATGCCTCCTATGCACATCCCGGGCGCCCCCTCTGCTTGAAGATCTGTGGGTTTCTAAGCTGCATTAAAAGATTAACAAGTCTGGGGCCCAAAAGCCTCTTTGCTGCCACAATGCAAATGGCAAACGGCTTACCCGAGAATGAGTATTTCACCAGGGCTGGGTTATGTTGAAATCTTACCATCCCTTCCCTAAAAACTGATAAAGTTTTGCACTTCTGTGACGCCTTTCATCAGCCCTGGGTAATGTGCGCTCCAAGGGTAGAATGCAGAGATGAGTAAGTCATTCACTGCTCATAGAGCCTCTCATAAAATCTCTTCGGTCATCATGCGTAAGAATTCCATCAAGCACAAGATGTCTGTCCACATTTCTCTTTTATTCCAGTCTAAAGCATGTGCAGTGACTTATAAATGACACTTCCTCATAAACACAACCTAACGCATATCACCAAGATGACCAGGAAATATACAGGTGGGAGGAAGTTTGCTCATGCTTCATGGGACTTTTTATTTTAAAAAAAAGAGTGAGAAGGAGATAAAGTAGCTTCCAAGGAAAAAATAAGACAGAATCTAAATATTCTTGTTTAGAAAACACCTTATTCCTGATCTGTAGAGTCTCTCCCCTCCACCCTTCAATCTAGCGTAGCATTTCTCAGCCACTGCTGGCAAAGGCAATACATATTTTTAAAAGAAAGCTAATGTAGTAAAGTGGAGTAAGGTCTTATAAGAATTCCACCTGGTCCAGC
>PVJO010031838.1:0-13860 GCA_004026905.1 Hystrix cristata
CGACTTCGGGGTTGTTTACGCTGCGCAGCAAATGGCTGCTGGCGCTGTCATCTGCGTGATTGTGAAAATCTCCCCCGGGGCCGAGGCGTCTGTGAGAGATGACGCAACCGAGGGGCCAGGCAGGGTACGGGAGGGGCTGGACTGTGTGTCATCAAGTCGGGATCCAAACAGCAGCCCCGCTGGGCGTGTCTGACAGCGAGGTCTGTGGCTGAGGTTTCTTTGGTGAGACAGGTGGTGGCTTCTGAGAAAAATGCTAGACTTTCGGTTTCTGGTTGCAGCTGGAGGCTGAAGCTGGGGTGTTGTGGTTAGAAACAGGGAAGCAGGATGTGATGGGCTAAGATTGGGCAGAGATGGTGCCGGCCCCAGGTAATCGCCGGAGAAAAGACACCTGGTTTGGGCTGCATCGTGGGAGTCAGGTCATGTCTACCATGTGTCTGCTGCCTGAACAGAAGCCGCCTGCAGACATCAGGTGCCATGGGGGAAAGCTAGTGGAGGCCTGGGTCCAGCTTGTGGGGCAGGCGTCTAAAGGCCTCTTGGCTCCCATCAGATGGAGACAGAGAGGTGATCTGTGAGCTGCCCTGTAACTAACCAGCCCTTCTCTCCAGTTCCAGGGTCTCCGTCAGTTGCTGTAGTAACCTGGGTCCGGGGCCTCGGTGGTGCTCCTGATGTCCCTCACCCACCCCTGAAGATCCCAGGTGGGCGAGGGAATAGTCAGCGGGATCACAATCTTTCAGCTAACGCATTCTACTCTGTAAGTACCCGGGCCCTCAGGCCGGGGAGGGTCAGGGCTGAATGGGAGGCTCTGCTGTTGTTCTGTGTGTGCAGTCAAAGCCAGTTTATAGCCCGCTCTACCTTGAAGGCCTACCTGCTAGTGTCCTGGGAGCTTTCTGGATTTCACAGACTGGCAGCAGCCTTACTTTTGCACTAAGTGAGTAGTGCCATCTGTGAGGCGGAGTTTCTAAGACAGGGACTTGGTCTCACCTGTGACAGGATAATCGGCTGAATGTAACAGAGGAACTAACGTCTAATAACAAGACGAGGATTCTAAACGTCCAGTCCAGGCTCACGGATGCCAAACACATTACCTGGAGAGCCGTGTGGAGCGGTGGCAGCCTCTACATCGAGATCCCGGGCGGCCCCCTGCCCGAGGGGAGCAAGGACAGGTGGGCAGGGGCAGGCTGAGGCCCAGGGGAGTTGGGGTGTGGGTGATCCATTCCCCACAGAGATGGGGTGTGGAGGGCAGGTGCTGATGGCTGGTCCTGGCCTGCCTCAGTTTCGCAGTTCTCCTTGAGTTTGCGGAGGAGCAGCTCCACGCCGACCACGTCTTCATCTGCTTCCATAAAAACCGGGAGGACAGAGGTAGGTGACCACCCTGTTGTCTTCCCACCTTGGGGGTCCCCACCCTGCGGATCCTGATACTGTTTTCCCTGCAGCCGCCTTGCTCCGGACCTTCAGCTTTTTGGGCTTTGAGATTGTGAGACCAGGGCATCCCCTTGTCCCCACGAGACCCGACGCTTGCTTCATGGCCTACACGTTCGAGAGAGAGTCTGCTGGCGAGGAGGGATAGCGGCCTGGCACTGAGGGGCCCCCGTGGTGGTGGCCCCTCTGTGTGCTGTGCTGGGGGAAGCAGGCTCGGTCCTCTCTTCTGGGTTTGTCCGCATGTCGTAATTGTGCAAATAAACGCTCACTCCAAATTAGCGGTATATTTCTTGAAGTTTAATGTTGTGTTTGTGATACTGAAGTATTTGCTTTAATTCTAAATAAAAGTTTATATTTTACTTTTTTATTGCTGGTTGAAGATGACTCAGATCCCCTTGTACTGGAGGAATTGCTCAGTGGAAGTCTGCGGACAGTCTTAGGTCTCATAATTTGGAAAGATAGGCATTAATCTACTCTTCTCTGCTCTCGAAATCCGAATAAACGTGATGACACCTCCATGACATGTGTGGACTCTGGTGTTACTGGGAGCAGAGGCCCGGGGAGGTGCCCAGGCTGGGGTTCTTGGGCCCCTGTTGTGTGGCATGGTGGTCTAGTAGGAAAGTGAAGGTGAAGATAGGTTCCCCTGACCTGCGGTGCTCACCAGGCAACCAGGGCCAGGACCTGGGGTTCCACAGGCTCAGGTGGGGACCGGGTGCAAAGCTGTGGGAGGAGGTGCGTCCCTTTCTGCCCTCCAGCCCTAGTGTTCCCTCCCCAACCAGGTCCCCGACAGTGAGGGGCACTTGGTAACCTGCCTTGTGACCAGCTGGCCGTGCTGGGACACAAGCGCCTCTCCAAGTGCCTTTGGAGGCCACTGGAGAGGGTCTGAGACTAAGCGGCTGGGGTATAACTGTGGGTCCCTTGCATTGGCCACCTGGCTCCCTGTCCATTGGGAAAGTCCTACGGTGCCAGTCCAGGCTGTAGATGGCGGAACTGGCTTCTAATGTCATCCCTGGAGCTGCAGCGCCACCTGCTGGCCGCGTCTGGGTCACTGTCCTTAGATGGCCCACCCTTGGAAAAAGACACCTGCACAGGACAGCTGTAGGGGTATTCAGCTATCTGAGCAGTGGTGGGGACTGCAGGAGAGACAGCTGAATGTGCTTTTAGCTGATTTGGGCAGTATAACTGTAGTGAAGGTCAATCAGCTGGGTCACTGAAGGATAGGCAGGCTGAAATAGTTTGTAGTGGAAGAAACAGGCAAAAGCTTGGAGGCCAAAAGGTACCTCCAAGGTTGAATATATCATGAGGGGCTGGCCAAAGGGAATATGCAGGCTTTGGAGGAGTCCTGTGAATGCTGAGGGTACTAGGGAGTCATGGGAGATATTTGAGCAGGGAAGGGGCCTGGTCCTGGGGCAGAATCATGGGTTATGTTGGGGATGAAACAGAGGGCACCATTGAGGTCTTGGGGCCTCCTTCAGAGGGCCCCCCATGAGTCTTGTTCAGTCATTCCATATACCTTAGTACATTGAGTGCCTGCCTATTCTGTGCCAGCTTGACTCTGGTGGCCAGGGAGCTCAGCCTGGTAGAGAAGTTGAATAGTCTCGGATCTGGAGAGAAGAAATTCTCTGGTGGAGCTGTGTGTGGGGGAGGAGCTGGAGAGGAACCGGGCAGAGTACTGTGCTGCTTGGAGGAAGTGGGACAAACCATGGGGCAGGGGAACAAAGTCTTTCAAGCCTTGAACCCCGTGCAGTGTCCCGCTGTGGCCCACAGAGGCCACGTGGAAGGCGTGGGGCCCTTGAGTTAAGGCCCTGTGAGACTGCCAGGCTTTTTTTTTCTCCCAGCGATGGGAATTGAACCCTTTGCATTGGGCTACATCCCCAGCTCTTTTAATTGTTTGAGACAGTTGTCCAGGGTGGACTTGAACTTGAGATCCTCTTGCCTCAGCCTCCCAGAGTACTAGGATGACAGTGGTCTGCTCCTGTGTCCCACTCACCAGGCCATAGTTGGCAAAAGACTGGGGGTCATTGTTTGCACTTGCTTGCCCCCTCAAGGCCAGGGGGTGCTGGCACTGGAACAGGGTCCACTTCACAGGGACAGTGGCTGGCCTGACAAAGCAAGGCGGCCTGGCTTCTGCTGGGGCTCTGGCCATCAGTCCCTGCCCTAGATGGGGCAGCAGTGCTCTTGGGGAGGCCCCAGGTCCAGGTCACATCGTGGGAGGACCCCTCCCCATAAACTCAAGCCACCACAGCCAATTGTAGGCTGGCACGCTCCATGTTCCCTTGACAACCACTAAGGGAGGTGCTAATAAGGGCTGAACTTTGAGGCCCCACTTAAAAAAAGATAAAAATAACAGGACTAACTAAATGGAAAACTGTTGTAACCAATGTAATCAGCCAATACCTGTATTCAAATAAGGTGAAAAATTGTGTATCCAATCATTAGGTTTAGTTTGTATCCTAAAACCTTGGTAAGGCGGGTTTCACAAACTCTGCTCTCTTTGGTTTTTGCTCAGGCTTTGGCCGCTTGTGCCCTGGGCCTGTGTGGGCACACTAAAAGAGCTGTCTTCGTGCGACCGGCATGCTGCCTTCGTTTCTTTGGCATCAAGCTCCTTTCCTACAGCAACATAGGGCCGTGTCACACACCTCAGTACTGTCTGCTGGCCCCGGGGACTTGGCTGGAAGCGAGTGTCCACTGTGTCACAGAGATGCCGGCCCCCTCCGTGGCACAGCGGTCAGGCCCGGGCCAGGGCTGTCACTGTCCCTCGGGGTCGGTCCACAGCAGTTCCAGGGCGCGGCCCAGCGAGGCCTCCGCGGCCCGCGCCAGGTACTCGCAGCACAGCCACTCCTCCAGGCCGGGCGCCTCCCCGCCCGCAGCGCGCTCAGCCAGGTGCACCAGCAGCAGCGCTCGCCGGCCGCGCAGCCAGAGCCCCAGCGCAGCCCCGCAGCCGCGCAGCTCTGGCCCGGGCCCCCAGAGCAGCGCCTGCAGCGCGCCCCGCGTCTGGGCCGCCGAGGGCCGCGCGCGCGGGAGCTGGGCCGCCAGGCGCCGCAGGCCGGCGGCCAGGGGCGAGGCTGGGGCCGCGGCGGGACCCAGCAGGGAGCAGAGGAGGCGGCCCAGCTGCGGCGCGTGGGCGCCCGGGAGACCCGGGGGCAGCTGGCGGACGCTACCGAAGTCAGCGAGCAGCAGGCGCGGGGGGCCGGCGGCTGCACACCCCCGGGGCGCTGTCAACAGCAGGTTTTCGGGGCGCAGCTCGGTCACAGCGGCGCCCCGCTCCTCCAGGAGCTCCAGGGCGGCGCTCAGCTGTAGCAACGTGAAGGCCACGGCCCACGCGAGCTCCTCTGGCCGCTGTGCGCCTACCTCCGCCAGCCACTGGGCCACTGTGCGCTCGGGCACCTCGGTGGCCAGCGCCACCCTCCCTGTCCAGGGTGCCCCAGGCAGTGCGCCCTCGGGCACCAGGCCACACAATCCCTGTACGTTGTAGTGCGGTGGCAGCGAGGCCTGGAGCTCCAGGCCCCAGGTGTGGGGCACCACAGCTCTGGGCTTGGTCACCTGCGGGACACAGGGATATGTCACACACCAACGCAACTTGAATCACAAGCCTGCCCCCTAGCCCACCTCTGCCCACCCCACTAGGCTTGGGGAAGCAGGGGCTCTGTGTTGATTTGGTATGGGTGCCCAGTGATGACTTTGGAGAAAATTAAAAGGGAGGATGGGCTGGGGGTGGAGGTGGTGGTCCACACCCATAGTCCCAGCACTGGCAAGGCTGAGGCAGGAGGACTGCCATAAGTTTGAGGCCATTCTGGGCAACATAGTGAGTTCAAGGCCAGTCTGCTACATAATGACACCCCGTCTCAAAAAAAAAAAAAAAAAAAAAAAAAGAAAAAGAAAAAGGGTAAATTCTTAGGAACCCCTGAATAAAGATGGAAGTGTCAACTAAGGCCCCCAGGCTGTCAAGTAGAAACACAATATGGAACCCTGCTTGGTGGCGCACACCTGTAATTCCAGCACTGGGTAGGCTGAGGCAAGAGGATCCTAGTGAGTTCAAGATCAGCCAGGACTACACAGGGAGTCCCTGTCTCTCAAAAACCAAAAGCGAAAGAAAAGAAGAAGAAGAAGAAAAGGTGTACCGCCAGGTGTGATAGCGCACGCCCATAATCCCAGCACTCCAGAGGCTGAGGCAGGAGGATCTCTGCGAGTTCGAGGCTCCCTAGGCCTACAAGGCCAGCCCGAAATACATAGCAAGACCCTGTCTCAAAGACATACACACTAAACAAAATTTTAAAAAGAAAAGAAACGTGGCCCCAAGGTTCCCATCGCGTTAGTTGAACAGCAAGCGATTAAGCCAGGCGGCGCAGCCCGAGGTGGAAATGGGGGCCCGGACGCGCCGGCTCACCTTAGCTGCCAGCAAGTGCCACGCGTCGTCGCCCACGCGCACCACGCGGTAGTAGAGCGCGTCCCCGCTCTCGGCGCAAGGCGCGCGCTCCAGCAGGCGGAAGTCGTGGCCGGTGCCGCAGGGCCCGGGACGGCCCCCCGTGAGCAGCGCGCGGAGTCGCGCGTAGACGGCGCGGAGCCCCTGAAGCTCGCGGGCGGCCAGCGCGGCGTGCAAGGCCTCGGGGCTGTGCGGCCCGCGGAGCGGCAGGCCCAGAGCGGCGGCGGCGGCGGCGGCGTCACCCGAGGTCAGCTCTGGAGCAGGACCAGCGGGCCCCGCCCCGGCCTCGCTCTCGTCCACGCTGTGCGACGCGAGGAGCGGCCTCCGGGGCTGTGCCGCGAGGGCGCCGGGGACCCCGCGAGTGGGCAGAGACTGCGTCCGGGTCAGGGTCTTCCTGGGCAGGGGCGGGGGCTGCAGGTGGGACGAGGAGAGGGGCCCGGGGGCGCGGGGTCGGCAGGCCTTGGACGGCAGCAGGTGGGCGCGGACCTCCCCTGTGAGGGAGATGGGGGAGTTGAGAGTGCGGGGGTCGTGGGGCTCTTGTGAGCACACTTCAGTCTGACTTCCCCATCTCTAAAATGGGAATAATGCCGGGCGTGGTGGCGCACGCTTGTCATCCCTGCACTCTGGAAGCTGAGGCAGGAGGATATTGATTTGGGGCCCAACCTGGGCAACTTATTGAGACCCTGTCTCAAAATAAAAACATGAAAAAGCTGGGGATTGAGCTCAGTGTAAAGGCCGTGGGGCCATCCTCAGTATCACCAACCGAAGAAAACAAAACCAGCCAAGTGCCTGGTGTCCTGTAGGTCAAGGGGACCGTCCCCAGTTTGCAGACAGGGAAACTGACGCTCTGGGGCAGTCAGGTGGAGAGAGTCATGCCAGCCAGCGCCAAGGAGCCCCCATCTTCCTGCGTGAGTGCACAGGTGACTCGGTTTTACAAGCCACTTGTCCCAGACTGCCCCCTCCAGGTCACCACCTGCTCTGCCCTCTCTAGCCTCCCGGGCCTAGGGCCCCTCCTGGCCACTCACCGAGATTGCAGTAGGCAGGCTGAGCTGGTGGGGCGGGGCTGCCGGGCTCGGGGGTCTCCATGGCTGACTCGGGGTTGCTCATGCTGTTGGTGGAAGGGAAGCACATGTGGGGAGACCGTGTGCACAGGTGAGGGACTGGGAGCTTCCTGGCAGTACTGGGGGAGAGACCAACTGCTGCCTGCTCCTGACAGGGTCTCACTATGAAGTTCATGCTGGCCTTAAACTATTTAGCCTAAGCTGGCTTCGAACCCACAGTGATCCTCCTGCCTCAGCCTCCCAGGTGGTGGGATTACAGGTGTGCTCTGGTTGAGCGCCTTGCCCTCTCTGACTCTTTTCCTCATCCATGAGACAGGCACATTGCCCATCCATCCTTCAGAGCCCAAATGTTCGGGATGGGGACAGAATGTCCCATCCAGAGCATGGGCTGTCCAGGCACAGCAGGAGATGGGTGAACGTGAGCAGGAGCCACGCTTGGGCCTCGTCCCAAGAGCTCAGCCACACACAGCCCATCCCAAGCTGTGCCGTTGCTGTTGGCTTCCAGCTCCCAGCTCCCCGCTCCCCACCCAGCTTCAAAAAGTTGCTGCTTGTGAGCGGTCCTGGCGACACACACCTGTCATCCCAGTACTCTTGGAGGCAGAGACAGGAGGATCTCGATTTTCTCCAGCCCAGTTTAAGCAACTTAGAAAGACCCTGTCTCAAAATAAATCTTGAAAAGGGCTGGATTTAATCTCCAGTACCAGAAAAAAAAAAAAAGAAAAGAAAAAAAAGAACAAAAGATACTGCCTCTGCCCAGCCCCGGTGAGGCCCCTACCTTCAAGCTGGAGGGACACGGGGGCAAGCTGAGTCCTGTGGCCGCGGCCTCGCAGGAGTCGCTCGGGCTGTGAGCCGGCAGGAAACGTGGAGCAACTGTGAGGCTGCAGGCCGGACCCGGGTAGGGCTGGGGGCCCTTTTGCGTCACTTCCCCAGTGGGGGCCGCAGGGCAGCCAGAGCCTGCCTCCAGGGGCTGGTGTGCAGTGGGAAGGGTGTCCCAGCAGAGGGAACAGTCCAGGTGCGGGTGGGACCCTGAAGTCAGCAGGCCGTGGGTGCAGCGGGTGGGCGGCAGTAGGGACCCTGCGAGACTGGGAACACCTGGACACATTGGGCTTCCTGCCATCGGCGGGGGCGGAGGGTTCTGGCAAAAAGTCTTCCTGGAGAAATGAAACCAGGCAGCTCCTTCCTGTGGTTTTCAGTTCCTGAGAACAACTTTCCCTTCTGCCTGGCTGTCTCAGAAGCCCCCATCCTGTCCCAGAGCCTTGCTGTGTGACTGCGGGCGAGTCACCATCTCACTCTGTGCTATTTTAAAGAAAGTGTCTCCTACATCCTATCTTGGACAGCTACGTTTACTGGATTTCGTTTTGTTTTGCTTTTTGGGGCATAGTCTCACTATGTAGCCCAGGGTGGCCTTGAACTCACAGCAGTCCTCCTGCCTCAGCCTCCCAAGTGCTGAGGTGACAGGTGGGCAGCACCACACCAGCCTGACCACTTGTGGGTTTTTTTGGGTTTTTTTGGGCACTGGGGATCAAAGACTACTTGTTTTTATAAATAAAGTTTTGTTGGAACCAAGGCCAAGGATCTGGGTGAGACCAATGGGGCAGGATCATGTAAGTGCATGGATTCTGTCTTTATTTAGAATGTTGAAGCCAGACACACCCATTGTCTCAGTACTCTGGGGGGCTGAGGCAGGAGGATACCAAGTTTGACCCCAGACTGAGGAACTTTGACTTTGCGAGAGGCTATTTCAAAATAAAAAATAAAAACATAGCATAGTGCAAAGGCCCTGGGTTCAATCCCCAGGAGCAAAAAACAAAACAACAAAAACAAAGGGAAGAAGCCCCACGGCTGGACGATCCTGTTGTGGTGCATGGGATGGGGAGTCATTTTGCCCAGCTTGGCAATCACCTGGCAAAAGTCCTGGCTGCAGGGGATGTTGGAGAGGGCGGGGAACCTCTGAAACCCCTTCAAAAGCGCCTCCATGTTGGGAGCTGGGGGTTGGAGATGTGCCAGGACCAGGCATGTCGTGGGTACCCTATTGCCATTCCTGCTCCATTCAAGGCAAGGATGTAATCCCAGTGTTCAGGAGGCTGAGGCAGGAGGATCACCATGAGTTTGAGGCCAGCCTGGGCTACACAGTGAGTTCAAGGCCAACCTGAGGTACATAGTGAGACCCTGCCTAGGAAGAAAGAAAGAAAGAAAGAAAGAAGGGACTGTAGGAGCTGGAGCCAAATGGTTCCCTCCCAGGGACCCCTCCAATTCCCTGTTCCTCCCACGTGAATAAAAACAATCTGAAGTGTGTTGTTAAATCAGTTTCAATTTTATTGGATTCCAATCAAATACAGCAGGATGGGGAGAAGGAGGTAGGCAGAGGGGTCTTGGTTTGGGTTGGGACTGGGGAGAAGGGGCTGGGGTACCCCAATACTGACGCTGTGTCACCCCCAATGCTGCCACAAAAGCCCCCCCTCACAGTCTTTGAATGATGCTAAAGGCACTTGGATGTTGTTTGGAGGCCCTCGGGGTTGTCATGGCAACAGGGTCAGGAGCCCCCTTGGGGTTGTCATGGCAACAGGGTCTGGTGGCTACTGAGGGACCACAGACAGTTCTGCCTGACCTGGCTCCCAGGTAGAGTCTAGGGAAGCAGCTCTGCACCCCCCACACCCTGCTGGCCCTTCTGCCCATTATGGTCAGTGCCAGGGGTCCCCAGGGGTCCAGGCCACAGCCCAGCTGGGATCCTGCTGAGTCCTTCACACAAAGCTTCTGATCTGGCCGAAGTCTCGAGGGATCCGGGATCATCCCAGCCAAGCCACACAGCCCAGCTGCAGGCCTGGACTCTTGGGCCCATGTCAGGGAAGAGGACACTGATGGTCTGGGTGGTCCCCAGGCACCAGCCGAGACCACACGGCCAGGCAGGAGGAGACAGGGCTGGCTTAAAGCCAGCTTATAAAATCTTCCATCCCAGTCAGGGTCAGTGGCCAAGCCTCTTTCTGCCTGAAATCTTGCCCTACAATGTTTCCTGTGCTTCTTCCCCCCACAATGTCCTGTCATCTGGCTGAGGTAGAGGGTGGGGCAGGAACCGAGTGGGGGAGGCCAGGTCAGAAATGGTGCCTGTCTGGTGTCTGAAGTCTTCTGCAAAACCTCAGTTCCTGCTTGCTTACCCTCAGTGATGGGGAGCTCACTATCTGTAAGCACCAGGCAGTGGTCCCGGGGAGGTCTTCCTTCCCCTGAGCTGCAACTGGCCTGGGACTCACACTGTGGTCTTAGATCTGCCCTCAAGTCACAGAGAACAAGGTCCTCTGTGGCTGTCTCTCAGTGACTAAGGTTCAGGTCTCCCTGCAACACGAAGGCCCTTGTTCAGCCTTCTTCCCTGTCACTGGCCCTGCAGGGCACATGGCAGGGACTCAGGACCGCACTCCGGCTGTCTGTTTGCACCCCACATCTGAGCATGGCCAGCTCAGGGCTCAATGTGAACTCGGGTGGTTGGTTCCTCCAGGTGGCAAGCTCAGAGGACCCCAAAGGGTGCAGCTGTGAGGGGTGCTGGGGGCACGAGGGACATGGCTTCTCCTAGTGAGTGCTCCACTGGCCCATGTGTCCTGGAGGGAGGGCGGATGGAAACAGGGCCGTTGGGACCATGATGAGGGCTACTGGTATGCGCTAGGTCCCTCACCAAGACCTCAGCTGGGTCCCCAGATCTGCGGTAGACACTGTACTGGGCAGGAGCTGGGGGTGAGCAGTGTCCACTGATGTGAGCCATGTGTGAGTTACTAGGTGTGAGCTGAGTGTGCCTTGCGTGTAAACTTACAAACCCATGTGTTCCTGGGTGTAAACTCTGTGTGTCCCCAGCATGGGCTGAATGTGCCTTGGGTGTGAGTTGGGTGTTCCTAGTGTAAACCCGGTGTGTCTCCAGTGTGAGCTGCATGTGTACTTGGTGTGAGGCGAGTGTCCTAAGCGTGAATTTAATATGCCATAGTTGTGAGCTGAGCATGCGTGAGCCAAGTGTGCCTTGGGTATGAGTGGAGAGTCCTAGGCATGGGCTGAGTGTGTCCCAGTGTGAAATGAGTGTCCCGGGTGTGGGCTGAGCGAGCCACTGTGCCCAGCTCCTGAGTCAGGACCTCATTCTAGCGTCTGTAGGTGTGCAGTATGCTCCTGCTCAGAGCCGCGTCTGGGCCCCAGGGGTGAATCCACCGCGCTCTGGGCCTGAGCCATGGCGGTTCCGGTGTGAGCAGAGCAGACCTCCTGCGCACCCTCCGGGGGGCTGGGGTGCCACCGTCTCCCCGAGATAGAACAGCCATGGGGCGGGGTATGCTGGGGGCAGCCCTCACCTCCTGGGGGTGAACTCTGAACGCCACAGCAGTGCATGGTCAGTAGAAAGGAATCCAGCCCCGATTTCCTCCATCCCCATCCCCAGCCCCAGCCCCGGGACCACAGCGGGGTGGGGGGCGGAAGACAGGTGGAAATCTTTAGAAAACTTGAGAAACTGCAAAAGATGCTCCCGGCTGAAAAACAGGCCTGCGGCTGAGTGCCTACAAAAATGGGGGAGTCCCGCGGTCAGCGGGCTCGCGGCCGCCCCCCAGCGGAGGATGCATAGGTGTAAACCAGCGCGCGGGGACGCGGAGGTCCGAGCCCCGCGCGCCCTCAGATCATCTTCATGTTGAACTTGCGCGCGCCCCCCTGGCCGGCGGCGGCGGCGGGCCCGTCCACCTTGCGGAACGAGTACTCCACGGAGAAGTGGTTTTTGTGCTGCCCGCGGCCGCGGCTCCACACGAAGAGCAGCAGGAAGCAGAAGAGCACGACGCCCAGGAAGGTGATGCAGCCCATGGCCGTGGACACCAGGACCGTGGTGAGGTCCAGCGGGAAGCGCGCGGCCGCCTGCGTCTCGTTGCGCGCGTCGCCCGCGGTCCGGTTGGCGGCGGGCTCGGGGCGCACGGTCAGCGTGGCGAAGTAGGTGTCGTTGCCTCCAGCGTTGCTGGCCACGCACGTGTAGGTGCCGCTGTCCTGCGGCCGCGTGTCCAGGATCTCCAGCGTGCCCCCGGGCAGCACGCGCGCGCGGCCCGTGCTGGCGACAGTCACCGCCCTGTGCTGCGGGGTCACCCAGGCCACGGTGGGCGCCGGCTCGCCCTCGGCGCGGCACAGGAAGCGCACGTCGTCCCCCGCGGTGGCCGTGACGTGCTGCAGCCTGCGCTCCCGGATCTTGGGTTTGTGGCACACGAAGTATTCAAAGAGCACCGAGTCCGGCAGATTGCGCAGGGCGTCGCCGCGCACTTCGGCCGGGGTGGCGCAGGCCGGCAGCCGCCCGTCGAAGTTGAGGGTCTTGCGACGCTGGACGATCCACAGCAGGCGACAGTCGCAGGCCAGCGGGTTCCCGTCCACGCGCAACGTCTCCAGCGTGTTGACCGAGTGGAACGTGCTCTCCTCCAGTGTGGAGAGGAGGTTGTTGGAGAGGTTGAGCAGGCGGATCTGTCGCAGGCCCAGGAAGGCCTGGGGCTCCACGACGGCCAGCAGAGCCCCGGCCAGGTGAAGCTCGCGCAGGCGCACCAGGTCCCTGAAGGACCCTCGGGGCACCGTGCTGATGGGGTTGTGGGACAGGTTGAGGCAGGTCAGGTGCGCCTGGTGGCGGAGCGCGGCGGCGGGGACGGCGGTGATGTTGGTGTGGGTGACCGAGAGCGAGGTCAGGTTGAGACCCTGCAGGCTGCCCGCGGCCACCTCCTCCAGCAGCGGCCAGTAGTCAATCTCCAGGTGCAGGAGTCCTGGCAGCTTGCGGAAGTTCTGGTCCTCCAGGGCGGCGATGGCCAGGTGTCGCAGACGCAGGGCACCCAGGCCGCGCAGGTGGCCCAGGGACTCCCCGGACAGCGCCGTGAGGTTGCAGCGCTCCAGGGTCAGCTCCTCGAGCGCCAGCAGCCCCGCGAAGGCCCTGCGCGAGATGAACACCAGGTCGTTGTCGCCCACCTCGAGCGTGCGCAGACTGTGCAGGTCCTGGAACGTGTAGTCCAAGAGGATGACCAGCTTGTTCTCGCTCAGGTCCAGCAGGGTGAGGTTGTCCAGGCGCGTGAAGACCCCGGGAGGGATGAGCTTGAGCTGGTTGCCGCGGAGACGCAAGACGCGCAGGCGCGGCAGGTTGGCGAAGGCGCCCGGCTCCACGTGTGCGATGACGTTGAGGCTGAGGTCCAGCTCCTCCAGCGCCGGCAGCGCGGCCAGGTCGCCCGGGTTCAGGCAGCGGATGCGGTTGCGGCTCAGCTCCAGCACGCGCGTCTCGGCGGGGATGCCGTCGGGCACGGCGGTCAGGCGGCGGCGCGCGCAGACCACCGCGCGAGTGGGGACCGTGCACTCGCAGCGGGCCGGGCAGCCCCGGGCCGGCGGTGGCGCCGCGGGCAGCAGCAGGAGTTGCAGACTGAGCACACGCAGCCAGCAGGTCATCGTGCGGAGCCTGGCCTAGAGCCGCGCCAGCATCCTTACGCGCACCTAGGAACCAAACAGCGTCAGCACTCGCTCCGGGGGCCTCCCACCGCAGCCCAACCCGCCCGGGGAGGTTCCCAAGTGGTTCCAACTGGGGGGATCTCCAGGCAAGCGAACGGAACCCCAGAAACCTGCAGGTGGTATGCCCAAGGGTCAGAAGGTGGGAACAGCCCAGGTGTCCAGCCAGAAAAAACACCACTGTGACACTTGCTACAGCGTGCACGGACCTTGGGGACAGTACTCAGTGAGAGATGCCAGCACGGAGGACACACAGTGTGGGCTCCATGGATAGGAAACGCCCAGGACAGGAGAATCCAGAGAAGGGAAGTAGACTCAGGAGTACCCGGGGCTGGGGAGGGGACGAGTGACTGCTCATGGGGATCTAGTTTCTTCGAGGCCTGGAGTTAGAGAGGACGGATGGTTGTACAACCTTGTATTTGTGCTAAACACTACTGAATTGAACTGTGCACTCTAAAGAGTGAGTTAATGTTATATATATATATATATATA
>PVJO010031839.1:0-13917 GCA_004026905.1 Hystrix cristata
AAAAAAAAAAAAAAAAGAAGGTACCTGAAATTGGACTGTGGATATTCCTGAGTTTGTGGTAATTAGGCTGACGAAACATCTCAGAAGTGTATTTGCTTCTGGTAGTTTTGCCAGTGAGCTGTTGTGAGTATGATCAGCTCCTAATTCCTCTTTGACTACTTTAGTGGTGGCTAATGCAGAGGACATTGCTTGGACTTAGTGTGGTTGTGGCTGCTTTGTTCAGTAGGCATGCGTGCTGCAGCTCTCAGCAGGAGTTGAGATAGGGGTAACAGCCATCAAGCTTCTCAGGTTTGGAGGCATGTGATGTTTTGAGTTTGATGGGGATAAATAAAAGGTTTGCTAATTCCACTGGAGAGGGAAATGTGCTGTGCTCACCTCACTTTGAGCTTATGGTGGAAGCATAGTTTTGCCACAAGTGAATTCAGAGAATCTGAGCTTGTATGGCCGCTGCTAGGGCAGAGGTGAAAATGCTGAGCTCCTGAGGTAGAAGATCCATTGGGGTTCTTGTTATTTGGAAGCCCTGCTGACTTTGTTACCTGGTCAGGGCCCCATTTGCTTTTCAGTTTACTATTGACATGCTCAGCTTTTGGAGACTGATTTCTGGTGTTGATCCTAGTCTGGAATAAGGTTAAAGGGAAAAGATTGTTTCACATTGACTCTCGTGGTGGGAACATATAGGTACCTTGAATTGGTAACTTTTCAACTTGGCGGATAATTAGAAACATTTCAAGACTGTCCTAAATATCCTTAATGTCTCTTAGCTAAGTATCAGCTACTTCTTTTTGTGCTAGACGATAGATCCCCTTTTCCTTCTTGAAGGGCTGTCATCACTGAGCTACAATTTTGAAGTCCAAAAAGATCTGAACCAAAAAATATTCCCTGTATATTCAGAATAAATTCTTAAACTTCTTAAACTCTTGGTGGCAGGAGCTGGTCTTACCTGAAGGGGCCAATGGCATTGCTATTCTCTTATTTATGCTTGGATGATTGGTAACATATAGTTTATATACTATGTTTTTCTTTCTAAATCTTAAAAGACTGATTTTTTTTTTTTTCCCTCAAGACAGGGTCTTGCTATGTAGTTCAGGCTGGTTTTGAATAGGCCGGCCTTAAACTCATGGTGATCCTGCCTCTGCCTCCCAAGTGCTGGGATTATAGGCATATGCCACCATGCCCGGCTTGAAAAACTGAATTCTTAAACCCACCTAGGTCCCATGGATTTCAGAAAAGGTATTATGGAAATACCCTCTCCCCCATATTGTTTTTTTTTTTTTTCTTTTTTTTTTGGTGGTGCCGGGGATCGAACTTAGGCCTTTGTGCTTACAAGGCAAGCACTCTAATCACTGAGCTAAATCCCCAGCCCATATTGTTTTCAGTTCACAGTAAGAATTTCTTTTTAACACTAAAAATGTAGACTACAAAATTTACTATTTTACATACAGAAAAAATGTTGTGGTAAGCTTGTTCATATAAAGCAAATTCTATTTAGATTTTAGGCTTTTTAGGCAGAACTTTGATCATTGAACAGTCTGCCTGTACATAGATGTAGGGAATCAAAATCAATTTTGAGGTGAAATTAGCTTTCTCATCTTTTGGGCCAGTGAGTGTACAGTTACCTCACTAGTCATTTAAACATACAGGAAAATACCTTTCGAGGAGTAGTAGTATTTTCATTTGTTGCCAGTGTTATATATAACTAGCATTAGATGATCCCCTCCAAAAGGAAACTTCAACCTTGACCACATTCTTCGTGAATTTTCACTCTTTCCCGGGAGTAAACAAAGGAAAATCCTATCAAACCCCTCTCAGTTTAATAGAACAAAGTGGAGTTAGGGTAATATTTGTAGGTGACAGATAAAACCAGTCTTTAGTAAATTTTATTTCCTGTTGTACTGGGAAGTTTTCAGGCTGGTAGTGTAATGTTTATTCATGAAATGAACTTACTGCAGGCATGTTCTTTACAAACTAGTTGTGGTTCTAGTGAGTGTGGAAATTTCCTCCGGAGCCTGATGTTGGCTCTTTCCCACTGCTGTTTGACACAAACTATGAAAGTAGTAATGAAGTCTCTTTACTGTAGTATTTCCAATGTTACTGTCCCAAGAACGTGATACAAATTTGAATAACTAAATCCACTTGAGATTTATAGCTATACTGTAGAAACACAAAACAGGCATTACAGCCTGGGTCTCTGTTGCCTATTTATACAACTCCTACTGTCAGACTTAAGAGCAGCACTACAGTGAGCAAACTCCTTCACCACGAGTAGACTCTGGAGACTTGTTGAACAAGTTGTAATAGCAGTAGGACTTTGACCAGGGAATGATTAGGGGGAAGGGGAGGAGTCCTATTGTTTAAAGAAAGATCACTAGCGATAAAAGTACTTCATAAATATTTACTCATATGCTATTCGCTTCGTAATTCTTTTAGGAAGCTAGTAACTTCATTTTACAGAGGAAATAGAGAAATCAACAGCGACACACATTTGCCTGTGGTTTCTTACTGCCCCTCAGAAGTAGCAAACGGATGGGTTGTTGCCGCACCTGCATTGATACCAATCTGCACTAGAGCACAGTGTATCTTGAGAAGGAATTTTACATTGCTGGAGGTCTTTACAACAGTTTGTTACGGTAATGAGGAGTCTTAAATAGTGTAATGTTGATATTCTTCAAAGGAAAGTGCTTCAAGATTTATTTTTATTAAAAAGAAAGTATAATCAAAAGTTTCCATAAGATAGGTAAACTTTTTTTTTTAAATGTCAAGATACTAAGTATAACCAGCTACAACCTGAAATGTCTTTACAGAAGTCAATTTTTGCGCGTGTGTGTGTGTGCGCGCGCGCGTGTGTGGTCTTTTATCTGTTCAGTTTTCAGACTGTGTCTTGACAAGATGAAATCTGTTAGTTGTAAGATATTAGAATATTCACAGCTATTACTTAGTTGCAGTCAGAAGAGAATGATTACATCTCCCATTGTAATAAATTCCCCATGCTTTCTTGAAAGTCTTAAATGGCAATGATGAGAACAGGTTGTTAGCTGTAACAGCAGAATTCAAGACCTTGGAAATGTGTACTGAGGGTTCTCGAACTCAGGAACCTCTGAGTTCTTTTTTACCTTAACATTCTTTAGAATACTGTTACCTGTTTGTTGTTGTTATAGTATGCCTGTTAGCCAGTTATAAACTCCCTGAAAGCAAAGATGGTGTTTTACACTTGTATTTCTGTGTATTTTCTCTTCCCTGCTTTGAGGTCAGTAAACATTAGGTGATTATTTGATTTAGGTTTGGGGATCTATGATAGGTTGGTGGAAAAAAGTTAAGTTCCTTAACTTGCATTTTTTTCATAGCACCAACTACATGGTGTAGTTTAAAGGTCACTGAAGCTTGTGTGGATATTCTGACTGGAGACTTGAGGTGTATGTTTTTTAGGTTGTTCTGCCTGTTCTCATTTTTTTCTGCAAAGGCCCTAGCCTATTCAGGACTTCATATTTAAACATCAGGGATGAGCAGGAAGTGGCCAAGTGGTAAAGCCATTGATGTTTTATGTGAATACAGCTGGTCGTATGGAACCACAACCAGATTTGGCTCTGACAAGCAAAGAGAAGTGATACTTTCATAGTGTTTTATTTTCACAGGGTATGTAGCACATTTGTTCTTTAGTGTTGTTAGGTTGTGAGGAGAGCGGCTAGTCTGATTCTGGGCTTAATTGGGCTGAGAAACTGTTTTATGAGGACCATAGCAACCATTTTACTATAGTCTGGCAACTAGTAGATAGCCAGAACTTTGGCAGTTATACTTTTCTTAAAACAACTCTGACTTTTGGCAATTGATTTGGGCCTAGGGGAAGAGGTTGTATAATCTTGTATTATAGCAGATGTTGGGAAGCTAAGAGCAGAGAAAGATGGTCTGGTTTTATGGAAGGAGTCTGTTCTGCTTAATTTTTGATAGGAAAATGAGCCTTTTACTTAATGCTCTGAATCACTTTGGGTTTTATATTTTGGGGCCAAAATTGTTTTTGTTGATTGTAGAACGAATGTTGTCTTTTTCAGGTATGGAGGCGCAGCCCTGCAATTCCAGTGGTTTGGAAGGCTGAGGGAGGCAGTTTGCGAGTTCCAGGCCAGCTTGGGCAATTTAGCGAGACTATCAAAATAAATTAAAAAAAAAAAAAAGGCTAGTGATGTAGCTCAGTGCAAAGGCCCTGAGTTCAATTCCCCAGTAGAACAAAAATATATTATATAGTTGTATTTATTTTCTTTTCTGCCTTGGAGATTGACCCCAGGGCTTCATGTGTGCTAGGCAAGTGCTCTACCATGGAGTTCTACCATTGACCTCTGGATCCCTGAAGTTACATTGAAGATGTAGACGTGATGTCTTTAGTAATTTTATATTTACCTTTTTTGTGAATTAGGAGTTAGTTTGCCTACTCTGATGTAATTTGGAACTTTAGTTACCCCCTGTAGAATTCGGAAAAATCCTTTCTGGGGGGAAAGCCTCAGTGGAAGGTTTAGGAGTTTTGTCGGGAGGGATCTAGGGGTGTCTCCGGAGGTAGCCAGAGGTAGATAATAATTCTCATCCTCATGATCTGCCTTAGAAATTTCTCCATTGGAAGCTGCTGACTGATTTAAGGACACTTAATTGGAGATATTGGCTGCTAGAATATTATTTCTTGTGTCTCAGTTCTCGTGACTTTCCTCTGAAAAATGTAAAATATATTTTAAGTATCTTAACCGTTTCTTTTAACAGTAACTTGCATTACTTGTAAAACTGGTAGATTTCTAAGGGAGGACCTTAATATTCTTAATATTATTTTAATTTTCCGAAAGTACCCATTTGCTTCCTGTGAAAGGAACAGGTTTGCATTTATTTGGTAGTTCTAAGATGAGATAATTGGTATTTTTATGACAATGAATGGAGGCTTTGTATTTTTGAATTTTGTGAAACAAAGCTATGTTTGTAAACATGTTTCAAAAAATATAAATGACACTTTTTGGCGAAGATACTCATTGAATAGCAAGAAAGTTCAGAAAAGGGAGCTTTTGTTAATGTTTAATAATAATCTAACTGTTTTCATTGACCATCTTATTGATTAAAGAGTACCTGATTTTTTAAAAAACTTTTTGTATTGAAAATAATTCTCAGACTGGGTTGTGGTAGGAAATTATCTTCTGGCATTAAATTTCCTTTTACCAGTTTGGAGTTTTAAGATTATTGTCTTGGGTCAGAAGAATGCATTATAATGCCTTTCAATGTAAAAATAGCCTTGGGAAACTCTAGGAAAGCATCTGTTTAGTATCTGATGTAAGAAGAACAAATTGCTGTGGTATTAGACAGATAACATATAAATATTTTAGCAATGCTCAACTGCTTTAAGTGTAAACAGTGTAAAAAGTATTCAGGAAAATTCAAAGTGAGTCTTAAGTCCTTTTTTTTTGTACTAGGGATAGAACCCAGGGTTTTATACTGAGTTACATTCCCAGCTACCCATTTTATTTTATTTTGAGACAGGGTTTTGCTAAGTCACTAAATTGCCCAGTTGGGCTTGCATTTGCTGTCCCCCTGAGCCTTCCAGAGGGTTGGGTGATGGGCTGGTACCACCATGCCCGGCTACATCTTCAGTGTTTTAAAATTAAAGTGGTTAACTCTGTATTCCCCATCATTTCCTTCTTTAAAGACTTTTGTTGGCTTTTAACCAGGTTGACTGTCAAGGATTAAAACTATTATTTTCAGACAAGATGAATTACATATACATATAGTGGTTTTCACCAGCCTCATAGATAATAGGAAGAAAATGCCAGATTTTAAATTTATTTTGAAAACCTACATGTTAATGACTGTAAATATTTTATTACCACTATTTTTGAAATTTATAAGAATACAAGTCAAAGCTAAAAAATCTAAACAGTATTGAAGGGTATATGGGAAGAAACAGAAGTTCTTATAGTCTTCCTTCCTATATACCCCATTCCTACTCCCTTGGTACGGATTTATGCTGTGCAGTTTCCTAAAGTTTTTCATAATATACAGATGCTGCAGAGCCTCTTAATGTTTTCACCATGGGAAACCATGTTTCGTAGACAAGGGAGTCATCACTGTGTAAAGGATGTTGTTAGCCCGTACTGATTTTAGTAGAGTATTTGATTTTCTAAAATATTTGTAATGATTTGGCCTGTTATATAAAGTGATACATTTGCACAGTAAGCTTTATGAAACTTAATTGCTGTAGTATTTCCTGAAAATTTTAGGATTCTTATTTCACAAACTTAATTATTCTCCTCTGTCAGAAAACAAATGAATCTTACTGTAATAGAAAGCATTCAATAAAATATTAATTTGTGGTGCCTGGTGCATTGATGTGCACACATAATCCCAGCCACTTGGGAGTCTGAAGCAGAGGATCATGAGTTTGAGGCCAGCCTGGCCACTCAGTGATATGCTGGCTTGAAAACAACTACTGAAACAAAACCAGTTCATTACGTTAGGCCCTCCGTACAAGGCATCCTTTTATGTGAATTATTTAACATAATCTTCATTTAGTCCTTTGAAGCTGATTTCAGTTTTGCTCCCATGTAGGCAGAGGAGGAAATGTTTGCCTAAATGGTAGCTTCAGGAGGTTGAGTACTACTACAGCTACAAAATGGCAGAATCCAGTTTCAAAGCTGATCCATACAATTAATGCAGTGATAGGTAGTTACTCAGATTGCTAAAACAGGTAGAATAGTTGTCTAATACTCTCTTACCAAATATCCCAGTTATTTAATAAAAAATGGTGACATCTTTATAATATGTTTGATGGAATGATTCGTTCTAGAAAAGGAACTGGCTCTTGCCTGATTTCATGCCTAACAGTGTCTTAGCATTATTGGGAACTTTTAGCAAATATTTATTCCTGGATCCCGTTCCTAGGCATTCTGATTAGGTAATAAAGTGAACAAAAATCTACCAGCTTTCCGTTTTGAAGGCTGGAAAGCCCAGTATCAAGGTACCATCAGTATAAGGTCCTTCTTGCTGTGTTGTCACATGGTGAAAGGTGAGAAGGTGCAGAGGAATGTGTAGCTTTAGTCTTTGTTTAAATAATGGGCATTAGTCTGTGCTTGAGAACAGTTTTAGGACCTGAAACACCTACCCCTTAGGCCTTACTTCCTAACACTGGCCATTATGATTTCAGTGCATACTTTCTTGAGGCCACATTCAAGCCATAGCAATTCGTAATTCACGTCCTTCTTACATGCAAAATGCATTCATTCTACCCCAGTAGCTCTAAAAGTCTTAACTGCTTCCAGCATCAAACTTAAAGTCTAAGTCTGAAGTTTCACCTAAACATCTTGTGATGTGAGAATCAAGGTAGATTTATCATGAGGCATGTTTTTTTTTCCCACTTAGGAGCCTGTGAAATCAAAACATGCAGCTCTGCTTGGTCACCCCAGCTGTACAACTCAGGTGGGGGCCAAGTGTAGTCCAGGCCACAGCTTCAGAAGGCGCACGCAGTAAACATTGGTACCAGTCACATGGTGTTAAATCTGCAGGCCTTTTGGGGGTGTGGCTTCCTCCACCTAGACTTCAAAGACCACCAGAGCATTGCCTGGCAGAGCTTCAGGCAGGCTGGACTCCACAAGCTGCCAGCCAGTCTCTCTGCCTCAGAGAGCGGCACTGGGTTCCAGCCTGTGAAAGTGCTGCGTGGGCTGAACCCACCAAGACTGCTGGCGGGGCCTGAGACCTGGGGACTCAGCCTTCATTTCCTAGGGCAGAAGGCTGAGTCAGGGAAGATTGGTATCCAACTGTGAAGTTTAATGTTGTTTTCCGTGGTAGCTTTGGCATTTCCGTGGTAGCTTGGGACCCATTAGTCCTTTTTCTTGCCAATTTCCTCCTTTTGGAATGAGAATGTCTGTCCTCAGGTAAATTTATCCATATTGTGTTTCTAACATTCTTCATTCCTTTGTGTACAGTGATGTTTCCATCTTGTCTCATTTTCCTTCTACCTGAAGAATTTGTTTTTAATTTCTTGCGGTGTAGGACTGTAGGTAATGTATTCTCTTACTTTTGCTGGTCTGAAAAATATTTTTTCTGTGTTTATACTTGAAGGATATTTTCACCGGACTTTTGTTATCACTGTATTTTGGCTTTCTCACTATAAGTTAATGATAATCTTTTCCTACTTATGTAGTAAGGAACATGGTTTCTTCCTATGGCTGCTTTTAAGATTTCCTCATTTTCAGTACTTTGATATGAGGTTCCTGTTTCTGTGTTTAATATGTGTATTTATAGCTTTGCATCTGATTTGAAAACATCCCCTAAATCTTAAAATGTTCTTTCTATTTACTGTCTTATTTTTTCTAGGACTCTTTTTTTTTTTTTTTTTTTGTGCTGGGGATCAAACTCAGGTCTTGCTATGTCTCCTAGGACTCTTACGTGCTAACACAGAAGTTAATACTTGTGATATTTTTTTCATAGGTTACTGGGGTTTTTTTTTCAGTCTTTTTATATTCAATTTTCATAGTTTCTAATATTGCCTCTTCAAGCTACTGATTTTTCTTTTTTTTTAATTTTAATGGTGCTGGGGAGCAAACTCAGGACCTTTTGCTTGCTAGGCAAGCACTCTACCATTTGAGCTAAATCCTGAACCCCCTTTTTTCTACAATGTCTAATCTCTGTGTTCCATCCAGTAAAGTTTTCATTTCAGCTACTGTATTTTTTATTTCTAGGTCATTTTAGGGGTCATTTTTAATGCTTTCTGTGTTTTTTTTTTATGATGCTTTTGTTTTCTAAGTCATTGAGCAGTGGAGTAGTGTTCAGGTGTTTGCTGGTATCATCACCTTTTAATTCTGGGCCTGTTTTTATTGATAGCTTTTTTGTGGTTATGGATCACGTTTTCTTGCTTCTAAACATGTCTGGCAATTTTTTTTTTGCTTTTAGATTTTTTTGTTACTGAAAAAGTCTTCAGTTTTCAATGGAGTTTCTGACTCTACTTGTATCTTCAACATTTAAAGTTTTTTCTGTTCCTCAGTGAAGGAAAGCATGTTTGATCTTGTCATATACATATTTAGGAAATACAGAAACTCATAGGCCCTGCGTGATGTATTTTTTTCAGTTTAGACATTGTTATGGCTTATGTCTGGTGACCCCCAAAGCCTCATGTGCTCATAGGCGGGGCTTTTGGGAGGTGACTGGATGGTGGTGTGATACTTCTCAGTGGAGTAGTCCACAGATGAATTTATCACTCAAGCTGATTTGAGAGGTGAAGCCTGGATGGAGGGTAGGTCACTGGGCATGTGGCCTGGAAGGGTGTATCTCCCTCCTTCCTCCCTTGCCATGCCATGAGCAGTTCTCCTCTGCCATACTCTCCTACTGTGGAGCCTGCTGTGCACTGAAACCTCTATAAACTGTGAGCCAATGTATAAACCTCTCCTTTAATTTATGAGTGTTGGGTATTATCTCAGTGGCAAGAAAGTACCTTAGACTGACATTCTCGTCAGAATTTTTAAGTCTCACAGCATAAACTGCTTGACATCTTCTTGAGCACATGCCAAACAGGGATTTTGGTGCTTTCCCAGCCTTGTTGGCATAAAGGAAAATAATTCTGCTACCAGAAGTTTGGGAAAGCCTAGTTTTTGTTAGAGGCTGTGTTATAGGAAAGCCTACGTGCTATGTAAGCTCCCCTGTTCTCAGTGCCGATAGACACTGTGCCTGGAAGAGGAGAAAGCTGGTAAATTTTAATTGGATTCTGGACTGAATGTTGTATTATTGAGTGTTTGGATTTTTTTCTTTCTAAGAAGAACAAAACAATTATTTCCTGCGAGGCTTTGTCCTGACAGGAAATTATTAGAGATCACCTTGATCCCTTTATGGATTGCTTTTGAGCTTTTCCTGGAGTGAGTCTAGGTAACTTTATAACCATATTATTAAGGCATGACCCTTTGGGTTTTCAACATTTATTCTCTGTGTAGACAGCTTCAAACCTAAAACATCTCCCATTTCTGTTTGAGCTTAGGTAACTGTTGGGAATCCAACTTTTCTCATGTTCTTAGCCTGTCATTGTGAAGCTTTGTCAGATGCTTGATGGTGTATTCAGAGAGACCCCATGTAGATTTCTGGAGATTGTTCTCTGCATGTCTCCTTCCCCTAGACCACTGCCTTGTGAATTCCAGCTGCCTTTGCCTCCTTGCTCTCAGTGAGACCACTGTACTCTGCCTGAGATCTATTCCCTAATGAGGAGAGGAGAGTTCACATAGTTTCTCTTTTCCAGGGATCACAGTATTACAGTTTGTTTTCCAGTGTCTGAAAACAGTCATTTGATGTATGTTTTCCACTTTTCTAATTGTTTGCAGTGGGAGGTTAATTTAGTTCCAATTACTGCATCATGGCTGAAATTAGAACTCGTCTTTTCTTTTTATTAGGAAGGTAAATGTGGTTGACAGGAGATGTGTAATAGAAAGAGTGGAAGATAGTGTCGAAGCTAGGACGGCTACGTATGCCTAGCTTGGTAGTAGACTGCAGTGTAGTGATGGTCCTGGGAGTGTAACACACAGCCTGAATGGTGGCCTGCGTGGAGCATAGGTGGCTTGAAGATACAAGTGGAAGCAGGTAGGTGTAGAAATGATGGAACCTCTTCTTAATTGAGTTGATATTGTGAGGCGGAGTGGGTCATCCAAGATGATGTCAAGGTTTTTATTTCGTGTGATTTATTTATCACTTTATTTTATTTTATTTTTTTGGTGCTGGGGATCGAACTCGGGTCCTTGTGGTTGCAAGGCAAGCACTTTAACCGCTGAGCTAAATCCCCAGCCCTATTTATCACTTTAATAGGGGTTAGTAAGCCCCATTCATAAGGATTTTGTGAGGCTTAACTCCGATGATGGTTATGAAAGTGCCTTTTAAATGACAATGTAATATACAGTTTGAAGTATTGTTTATTGCTAAAGTCCATCCTCTGGATCTCTACAGAAAAGCCTGTGTAATGTTTCCCTGGTGTCATGATGACCTTGAAATGTTAACATAACTCCAAAACATCAGAATTCATGTCTGGGGAGAAGTTTGCTTTCTTTTCTTTGAATAGTTTATTCTCGTATGTGAGTTCCTTAGCTTCATAGCAATCTTTAAGATAATTCTTTAAAACATTCCTTGATTCTAGCAGGGTGAACAGCACTGGAGTAGTGCCAGGGAAGTTCTGATGAGTTGAGGAAAGGCACAGCAGGGTTCTTCATGGTGCTGTCACCGCAGAACAAAGCTGAAGTCCAGGGTTTGAATCAGCTCCAAATTCACAGCCACATGTACTGTGCACAGAAAACAGGTTCTAGAGTTCATGGACCATCAGAACATTTCATCATTGTGAGCCTTTACCTTCCTATATCTTACATTGCTCATCTTTTTATGTCACTGAGGGGAAAAATGCTCATGCTTTTCCATGGTAAAGATACTATAAGCCCTACTTTTTACCCACAGGAATTAGCACCTGTCCAAGTGGACAACACCACCAAATATCAGATTACTTTTAAATTAACTGATTTTCTTTTCTTGATCCTCTTCAGTCAGCCAGATATTTTGAGAGAAAATACACACTTTTATGACTGCTAGAAATGATCATTTTCACAGCATTCTGAAAGGCAAACAGTTGTTAACTTTAATACAGTGGTACCTTGGTTCATGAACTCAATTCTCTCCCTGATTCGGGTTGCAAACGGAACTGGACTGAATCAAATTCAGTGGTTAGGTTCAGTGTTGACCTTACTGGGAAAATTGATTCGGTTCTTGTCAAGTTCGGTTTGTGACCAGAATGGTGGAGAGAATTGAGTTCATGAACCGAGGCACCACTGTATACTTAGAATCTTGCATTTTATCTTCATTTATTCCATTAAGTTATTTTAACTGTTGACTTAGGTTTTTAGGTATTCTCGGTTACTTTTGTCATTGGCTTTTGTATCACTCTGCACCCTAATTAAACATAGTAATTTATTATGATTACTTGTTAATGTACGCTTACATGTCAATAATTTAAAAAAGCTTCTACCAAAAGTATCATGATACGCTCTTCAGTTATTTCACCAGAATGTATATTTCCTTTTAGTTGTATTCAGTAATTTGTTTGAAGTACAGAGAACATTGTTACATACAGACATTTAATAATTTCATTGGATAAAAATGTTAGATGTAAAACCCAGTCTGCAGAAAGAAGGAAAGGCTTGCAGCTCAGTCATCTGAATTTAAAGCACTTCTTTGGGTAAGGATGGTTGAATGGCTTTCTTACCAGATGCACATAGCTGATTGTGTTTCTTGCCAAAAAAAAAAAAAAAAAAAAGCAAGAAGGCTAACTTATGAAAAACGTTTGTAACAGAGTTGAACTAGACTATCCTGACTTTCCATGGTAGCTCACGCTGCATTTCCCAGTGGCGAGTATACTTTCATTTTTGCTTTTACCCTCTTTCTCTCTTTACTCAGCCCAAACTTGCTCTGCAGAGCCATTTTCTCCCCACTCGTCACTTTTACTTTCTTGAATAAACTTTGTCACTTTATTAAACAAAAAAAGAGTGGAACTATATAAACTTAACGTAACAAACAGTTATTCAACATGTACTTTGTGCCAAGGTATCTGGGATGTACAGGTGACACAGACATGGTCCTTTTTGGAAGAGATGATAGTTTGTTGGGGAAGACAGTTACCTGAACAGATAAGTAACAGTGCAGTTTGGAAGCGTGCTTTAAAACAACTAGTTAAAATATAATGGGGCTACAGAGGTTAAAGCAGCTACTTGTGTCCAGAGAATTGGAGTATCTTTTGCTAGTGCTCTAGATAAAGGTATGGTGGGTGGGAAAGGCAGGAAAAGGGAAAGGCTCTGGATGTAATTTACAGTGGGTCTATGCTGTTCAGTACAATAGCCATTAGCAACATGTGGCTATTTAAATTTTTAGCAGACATCAATCATGATGATGAATATATCCATCATTATGAAGAATTTTCATGTCCATTTGTTAGTCCCTCCTTGTCTGCTGTCCTCCACACTCCACTCCCACTGCCAGGTAACTGTTGACCTGCTTTTTGTCACTGTGCATTAATGCATTTTCCAGAGTTAAAAAAAGTTTACACAGAATGTACTCTTTTTTTTCCTGGCTATAACTCAGCAGAATTATTTTGAGAGTCATCTGTGTATCAATAGTTTCTTTTTCACTTCCAAATTATAGTCCATATGATGATTGATATTTATCTCTTCCTGTTAATGGATATTTGTGGTGTTTCCATTTTTTTAGTAATACAAATAAAGCTATTGTAACTGTTCTTATATGAGTTCTTGTGTGGACATTCATATGGTGGGTACATTATTAGCTTAGTAAACTGCAAAAGTGGTTATATCATTTTACATTTCAACTTGGAATATATGATAATTTCAGTTCCTTTATATTTTTGCTGATACTTGGTATGGTGTACAGTGGTATCTTATACATTTTCTTAATTACAATAATGTTGAGTATCTTTTCATTTGTTTATTTGCCATCTTTGTTTGATAACATATCTTCACATGTGTTGTCCATTTAAAAAAAATCACATCGTTTCATTTTCTTCAGGTGTTTTTTTTTTTTTTTTTCTTTTTGAGCTGGGGATCGAACTCAGGGTCTTGTGCTTGCAAGGCAAGCCCTCTAAACACTGAGCTAAATCCCCAGCCCACATTTTCTTTAGTTTTGAGATTCCTTTATATATTCTGGACTCTAGTCTTCAATGAGATGTATGACTTGCATGTATTTTCTCCTACTCTGGATTGTCTTTTCATTCTCTTACTATTTTTGGAGAGCTGAAGGTTTTACTTTTGATGAGGTTCAGTTAGTCAAAATATTCTTTTATAGATTATGCTTTTGGTGCCTAAGAAACCTTTCTCTAATTAGCTGTCACAAGAATTGTATTTTTACTTCTAGAACTTCAAGAATTTGGTTTTACAAATA
>PVJO010031840.1:0-13866 GCA_004026905.1 Hystrix cristata
CTAAATTAATCCACTGATCGGTTTGGCATGGTTCTGCTGGGATCAAGGATGTGAAACTAAAATTAAGGGTGGGAGTGCTACCCGCCCTAAGGGCAGGTAGCCTAGATAAAAGATACAGGAAGAAGCTAACTAGCTGCTTGTTTGCATTGCTTATTTGCATACATTCCTTGCATTTCCTCACTTTACTTTGCTGCCGGTGAGCTGCCGGTCTGCCATGCCGGTTCACCCTGCCTCTGCCATGCCACCTTGCCTCGGACCCAGCAGACTATAGACTGAAACCTCTGCAGACTGTGAGTTAATAAACCTTTCTTCCCCTAACTTTGGGTGTCGAGTATTCTGTCCCAACAATGAGAGAAAAGTAACTAAAACAAGCAGTGATTCATTCTCATGTTCCGTGAGCTTCACTGTTGGAGAAATCTTTGCATTTAATGCCATATGTTACGATGGAAGATGACATTTCTTAGGAGAACCTGGTTTTCTTCATCCAGGTTTCATCCATGTCAAGTACCAAGTGAGACCCTCCCACTCTCAAGCCCTCAGCCTCACAGCACTGAGATCTCCAAAGAGACCCCAGACGCTCTGCTCCCTGAGCAGGGGCGATGTGTGCGATATACAGCAGCTTCAGATCTGTCAAGGCTTCACTTCAAAGTCATTTTGGGCCAACATCAAAAGCCCTTCCCAGATCTGGGGATGGAGAAAAAGGGAACGAGAAGGAGAAGTAAAAGGAGTACAATGTGATACATATGCGTACCTGCTTCCCAGGATGAATGCATTAACTATGTGTCACAAACATGTACTAAGCAAAATTAATTTTGGGTTTGTTTTTTTTTTTGGTGGCCATGATGTGAAGCAAGCTTTTTTTTGGTTTTATTTTAATGGTACATTTTAGATGTACATAGTGATAACATTCATCATAAGGGATTTGTACCTGTACATGATATATCTTGCTTCTTTCTTTCCGGCTCCCCTCCCCTCACTCCCTCCTCCCTCCCTATTTACAAAAGCTTTGTTTCCATTTTTTTCTTCCATTTCTTATTTCTCTTGTCCCTCTGTTCCTTTCCCCCTCTCCCGCATTGTTCTCTTTCCCATTTGAACACTTTCTTCCCTTTCCCAATATATTACATTCTAGTCTTTATTTACACTTCAGTTTCTCACACCAGAGAAACAATGTAGTATTTATACGTGTGTGTCCAATTTATTTCACTTAAGAGTATGGTCTCAAGATGCATCCATTTACCTAGAAATATCTCAAGTTTATCATTCTTTATGGCAGAGTAGTACTCCATTGTACAAAAAAAAAAACCCACACATTTTCTTTATCCATTCATTGGTTAATGGGCATTTGGGCTGTTTCCAAGATTTGGCTATTACAAACTGTGCTACTATAAACATGGGTGTGCATGTATCACTGTGGTTTGATGCTTTTAATTCTTTTGGGAAGATACTAAGAAGTGGAATAGCTGGGTCAAGTGGAATCTCTAGTCCTAGTTCCCTGAGGAATCTCCACACTGATTTCTATAGTGGTTGCACCAGTCTACACTCTCGTCAACAGTAGAGAAGTGTTCCTTTTTCTCCACAGCCCCTCCAGCATTTGTTATTGGCTGATTTGTTGATAATAGCCATTCTTTCTGGAGTGAGGTGGAATCTCAGGGTTGTTTTAATTTGCATCTCTTGAATGACCAGTGATGTCGAACATTTTTTCATTTGTCTATTTGTTGTTTCTACTTCTTCTCTGAGAAGTGTCTATTCATTTCAGTTTCCCACTTTTGGATTGGGTCTTTAAATTTGGGAGGTCTGATTTTTTTTGAGTTCTTTACATATTTGAGATGTTAGTCCTTTGTCAGAGGAATAGCTGGCAAAAATTTTTTTCCTACTCTGTGGGTTGTCTCTTCACTCTTTTGGTAGTTTGTTTTGCTGTGCAAAAGGTTTTTAATAAGATCAGGTCCCAGTTGTTGATTCTTTGTGATATTTCCTGGGCAATTGGGGATTTGTTCATAAAGTCTTTGCCTACACCTGTGTCTTGAAGAGTTCTACCTATTCTATCTTCCAACAGATTTAGTGTTTCTATTTTAATATTTAGATCTTTGATCCACTTTGATTTTAGCTTAATGCATGGGGAAAGATACGGGTCTAGTTTTAACCTTTGGCATGAGGAGAGCCAGTTTTTCTGGCACCATTTATTAAAGAGGCCATCACAATCCCTGACCTGAAATTATATTACAAAGCTACTGTAATAAAAACAGCATGGTACTGGCAAAGAAAACGAGACCCCAGGACCAATGGAACAGATTAGAAGGTGCAGAAACATGTTCAAACAATCTCAGCCACCTTACCTTTGACAAAGGGGCCAAACAACCTCACTGGAAGAAAGTTAGCCTCAAAATTAATTTTTTTTCAAAATTAATTTTTAAAAGTCCTTCCTAGCTCCAAATCTGAAAACTCTTTTCTTCTCTCCTCCTTCACTAACATGGCATTAACAAAGAGTCAGGAACTTCTGTGACTGTTCATTCGATTGTTTAATGCCAACTGTCTTCACCCTCTAAGGTGCTCAGTCCAGGGTCCCTTTGCCACCCCTGGCACTGGACCTCAGTTCTGGTCCCAGCCAAACTCTAAGGGGCACAAACATATCAGGGCCTCCCCCTCCAGCACCCCAAGTCTTGCTAATTCTCTCTCCATACTCACCTTTAGCCACTTCGTTGAGCTATAACTGACATACCGTAAAACTCATTCACATAAAGTGTACAATTCAGTGGTCTTTAGAATATTCACAGGATTATACAACTGTCACTGCAATTTTAGAATAGATCATCACCACTGCAAAAAGATATTTTGTACCATTTAGCAGTCACTCTCCATGCCCTCCACTCCTCAGCCCAAGGCAACCACTAACTTTCTGTCTCTACAGATCTGCCTATCCTGGACACTTCCATAGACATTTCCATATTGATAGAATCATAAAAGAGATAGTATTTTTGTCTGGCTTTTTTCACTTAACATATTTTCTTTTTTCTTTTTTTCATTTTTCCAATTTTAGTGTAGTAGTCAGCAGGTTCAGTGCTACAGATGATAGAAAATAAAATATACTACTTCCTCCTTAGGTAGATACATTGCATATGTATTTATAGTTGTACTTTCACTTATTTTTATATGAATTGGGAAGCTGGGACAGTAGGAGATAGCAACAGGAATAGAAAGTACAGAGAAACTTCTAAACTCTTCTTAAACATACTCTCTCAAAAGAAAGTATAAGATTAATTTAAACTCTCACTTTGGGCCAGGGGTATAACCTAGTGGCAGACCACCAGCTTATTTACCATTCTGGGTTCAAATAAAATGACTTATTTTATGTTCTGGGTAGAGTACTAACCTAGCATTACAGGACAACAAGGGGAGAAGAAAATGATCTTGAGCTTTTAAAAGGGGCTTATTATCTTCAGGATTCTGACAGAAACCCAGAGTTCTCTGAAAGTCTGATTAAAGACCGACGAGGGAGGAACCTTACTGTGTGTGATTGTCTTCAATACACACAGCTGGATAGCAGTAAAGGTGCATGTCAGAAGGAAGACCTGCATCTCTTACTAATGAGAAAAGGAAACAAACATTGGTTATAGGTAGAGGAGGAGCGAGTCCTATCTTGTCCAAGAACAATAGCAGCCACCTCACTGAAGCTTGTTTGAATCAGAATGGAAATGGCAGAATCTCAAGCAAACACTAAAGGTTTAACGAAATGCAACATAAATCTCTAGCCAAAGGTAAAGGAACATGACAGAAGCTGAACTTGAGGGGTTTCCACTTGGTTGTCGATTTTGGGAGACATGACTCAAAACAGTGAGCTTGAATGCCTTCTATCCTGAAAGAAGTCAGGGAAAGTTAAGTGGAAACATGAGTGAAACACAGGGAAACGTGAGTGAAACACATTTGAAATTAGGGAATAACTGCTCTGGAGTGAGTCACACTCAAACTAACAGGAAGGAGGCAGGAAACAAACCCATCACCAGGAAGAGAATTAAGGGTTCAATGTTACTCTGCTTTTACGCTGTCTAGGATTATGGATCTCTATCTCTTTGAGAGACAAGAGATGAACTAAAAAGACAATAGCATAAAGAGAAAACTATAAAACTGAACATGAAGGAGAACCATGTCAATTTCCACTTGCTACAGGCCTCAGTGAAGCTACACTCTGTTCAGGCCCAGACCCCCCCCGCACCCTGGTCTTGGAACTTAGTGCCACTTCTTGCTTCTGCTCAGTTGCTGTCTTTTCTAACAGGAAGCTTCCTTTTCCTAGGCTTTAAGAAGGTCTGCCAGACACAGCTTAGAAAACCACACAAGCAGAGTCATGCTGATGCCAAGGATGTTGCAGAAGGAGAAAAAAGGCCAGGCTCCTGGGCCTCGGAGAGAACACATGGCTGGATCCAGCATCCCCAGAGTGTCACATGGGAGTTTTCATCCTGCTGCCTCAGTGATCTGTCCTAAAGAAACCCAGTGAACTTGAGAAATAGAGTCCTTGGGTTGCTCTTCTTGGCCTCGGTGACAGACTTCTGGGATCTAGATTGCACACCCCTCCCTCTAGAGGTGGATTCCAGGTTCTTCCCACCTTGAACAAAGAATTGAGCAAAACAAGCAAAAAAGCAGTGACATTTAAAAGGAAAAAATGGAGATTGGGAAAGATGGACCAAAAAAAGAAAAAAAAAGGTAGAAAAAATTAAAATAAAATAAAAATACATATCACATCTGAGAGACATGGTACGGGCTAGCATGGAAAGATATGATAGCCCACTTAGCATATTTTAATCCATTCCATTTGCCGTCACAATTAACTATCACACTTAGCATAGTGTTTTCAAGATTCAGCCACATTAAAGCATGTAGTGGAACTTTTCTTTCTTTCTTTTATTTTTGACTGTATGCCATTCCATTGTATGCCTATACCATATTTTACTTAACTATTATTCAGTTGTTGGGCTTTTAGGTTTTCCACCGTTTGGTTATTATAAAGAATGATATTATGAGTAGTTGTGCACTGTATTTGCAAGGACATAATATTTTCAATTCTGAGTGCATATGTAGAAATAGAATTTTAGGGTCACCACGGGTCTAAGTTTAACTTTTCTTTTTTTGTGTGTGGTGCTGGGAATCAAACTCAGGGCTTGTGCATGCTAGACAAGCACTCTAACTGGAGCTGCATCCCCAGCCCTGAGTTTTTAAGGAACTGACAAAGTATTTTCCAAAATGGCTGCAATTGCGCTCCCACCGGAAGTCCAACTTCTCGCCCTTGTCAACCCTTGTTATTATCTGTGTATTTTATTATATCTATCCTAGTAAATGTGAAGTGGTATCTCACTGTGGTTTTGGTTTGTATGTATGTGTGTGTTTTCTAATTTCATTGTGGTTTTGATTTGCTTTGCATGGGCTTATTTGTCATCCATCATTTGTGTATATTCTTTAAAGAAACATATATTCACATTTTTGCTTATTTTTAATTGGACTATTTATCTTCTTATTGAATTGTAAGGTCTTAATCTTTTTCAAAATCGAGATGAATTTCACATAACCTAAAGTTAACCCTGTAAAGTGTACAATTCAGTGGGATTTAGTACAATCACAGTGTTGTACAACCACCACCTCCATCTAGCTTCAAAATACTTCCATTATCTTAAAAAAAAAATCATTAAGTAATCATTACTCAGCCCCTCCCTGTCCTTTAAATCCCTGAAAATCACATATTTTCTGTCCTATGAATTAACATCTTTTGGATATTTTATATAAATGGAATCCATATGATATGTGGCATTTGTGACAGGCAGTTTTCATTTAGCATAGTATTTTCAAGAACCAACATGTTATATTACATGTCAATGCTTCATCCCTTTCTGTGGCTGAGTATGTTCCATTACACAGATTTGCCACATTTTATTTATCATCCATTAATGGATATGTGGGTAGTTTTCACCTTTGGCTTAATTAAAAGAGTGCTGCTATGATTATTAGAGTACAAGTATTTGAGAACTTGTTTTTTTGTTTGTTTGTTCTTTGTGTTTTGTGTGGGTTTTTTGTCAGGATAGTTTTGCTATTCATGGCGAAGTATGAACCATGCAAAGAAATTTCATATAAATTTTAAAACTTAATTTGTCAATTTTTATAAAGAAGTCAGGTGAGATTCTGATAAAGTTTGAATTGAATCTGTAGATCGATGTGTATTGATGCATAGATCAAGATGTCAGCTGACATCTTGATGTTGATATGTTTTTCAGCTCCAGAATTTCTGCTTGGTTCTTTTAGATGTTTCTACCTCTTTACTGACATACTGT
The DNA here is from genome assembly GCA_004026905.1 of Hystrix cristata. Classification (NCBI taxonomy): domain Eukaryota; kingdom Metazoa; phylum Chordata; class Mammalia; order Rodentia; family Hystricidae; genus Hystrix; species Hystrix cristata. The sequence continues at coordinate 6,309 of PVJO010031840.1, forward strand.
ATTTATTCATGCTTCTTGTCTTGGTTTCCTTAAACTGTCTTAACATATTTAAGACATTTGATTTACAGTCTTGATCTAGCAAATTCAGTGCCTGTGTTTCCACAGGAGAGACTTGTTAATTTCTTTTGTAAATGGGACATTCTTTCTTATTCCTTTGCATGCTTCATATTTGTTTGTTATGAACTGGGTATTTTAAAATTATTACGCGGTAACTCTGAAAATCAGATTTCTCTCCCTACTCAGGATGTATTTTTGTTGGTTTGTTTGTTTTTGGTGCTGGGGATCGAACTCAGGGCCTTGTGCTTGCAAGGCAGGCACTCTAACCACTGAGCTAAATCCCCAGCCCTCAGGATGTATTTTTGTTCATTGCCATGGGTTGTACCTGTTAGCTTAGTGGTTTTTCTTAACTATTTTTGTAAAATCTGTATTCTTTTTCGTATGTGATCTCTGAGGTCTCTGTTCATTTAGTTTATATTCAGCTGGTGTTTAAACAAAGATTCTCTTAAATGTCAGAAGCAAAATAAAGAAGGAAGAAGGAGGGAAGGAAGGAAAGACAGAAAGAAGGAAAGAAGGAAGGAAGGAAGGAAAGAGAGAGAGAGAAGAAAGAAAGAAAGAAAGAAAGAAAGAAAGAAAGAAAGAAAGAAAGAAAGAAAGAAAGAAAGAAAGCAAAGAAAGAAAAGAAAAGAAAAAGGTAAAAGAAAAGGAAAAGAAAAGAAAAAAAACCTCTCCAAGTTTGCTGGTAGGCACCATGTTGGGGCCTTGCTCTAACATTTAGCTGATTCATTTACAGCTCCGCCTAAGCCTTCCCTCGTATTTGTGCTGAGTGTAAAGATAAACCAGAGCTGAAAGTACAAGCTCTTCTCAGATCTTTTCTGAGCACTTGTATCCTAGGCATCCAGCTGGCTTTCTAAATTTCCCAGTGGACACATTTGAACGCCATCATTTCCCAAAGAAACTCCCCAGCTATTTCTCCCCAGCTTTTGGTGATCTATCACTTGCCTCAGTTAATCTTTTGGCCCAGGCAGCAGAGAGATGTTCATTTGTCCAACATTGTTTTCAAGGAATGCTCCCCATAGAGACACTTCCCCACCATGGGTAGGTTCTGAGTTGGGTCAAACAAAAGCAAGAACTTTCTATTAATACTTTAGTCAACTACAGACACATTAGAGCAGATAAATACAGTCCTTTCAGAATAAGATCTGTTCTCCCCCTTCCAGAGACAGGACCAGAACCCACCTGCAGAATCCAGGCTGCCGTCTTTTAAGACTAGCTGTGGAGGGAAAGTGAGCAAGGGCAAGCAAAAGTGTGGCAAAGCTCTTCCACTATTTTTAAGTTGCCTTTTTCTTAATTCATCATTTGCTTTGTTGCTGTAAACCAGTGACTAATTTCAGAGCTCTAACAAAGTTGATTCTGATAGTTTTTGCTTATTTTTTTCCTGTTTCTGTGGAGGATAGGTCCTTGGAGACACCGGCTCTGCCATTTCCTCGATGTCCTGGACCTGTTGTTAACTTTAAAATATCCCCACCTTCCTTAGTCTACACACTGTGTTCTTTCCTCATGCTGTTGGTTGAAGTGACTTCTGTGATTTTGCCTGTTATCAGAATCTGATCTGAACAATGCCCATCATATCATTTGAACTATTTAAAAAATGCCTTTTACTTTCTGAAAGAATCAGGAAGAAAAACAAGAATCCTGTTGATTACCCTAAGACTTACGGTAGGAATAAATTGGTACAAGGAGAGAAAGCAGCAGCCTCCATTCTCTTGGCCCATTTACTAGAGTCAGAAACTTCACGTTAGCATCACTGACCTGTGAGACGTTGGGTAAGTCAGTTTTCTGTACTTCATTTTTGCCATTTTAATTAATTACTCCTTACCTTACCTAGGGAACTGGGAGACCACTCTACATCATTTACAGCACTTACCTATTAAGCATGAGAAACTTTTCCAGACCAAAATAGGGGGAAATTGCCATCACCATGGATAACACCGTGTCATTGAAATGTTATATACACAGCCAGGTGTTCACAGTCTTCCTACCTCCCTGGCGCAGCCAGACCCATTACTCCAGCATCTTCCTGTCTCACACCTCAATAGTGTCAGCCAATTTTGTCTTCATAGAGTTCAGGCAGAGCCACTAGGCATTGCCGGCAAGCTATGTACACATCTTCAGGCTAGGGTGAGCCAAGGCTTAAAACATTCTGAAGAAATTCAAGCCCATATTCTAAGCACCAGCTGGGGATTCTTCCAGAGTCTTTATTTATGGAATAATCTGCCCACCTTTAGAGCTCAGGTAGGTTTTGTGAATACTGAGAGATCCATTTCCTGATTTTCCAGAGATTAAGGCAGCTTTCTCAGTGCCTTTAGGCTGGTGTAATCTTAGCTCAAGGGATAGAGCACTTATCTTTTGTCTTTCCTTTCTTCTGTTGGTACCCAAGATTCTGACAAGCCCATTGCAACAGGTGCCAAATTTTGCAGGGCCATCCTTCATTGCGAATTGTCTCTGGTCATCTTTGCCTGTCTCTGTTCCTGGTTCTATTCCCACACATCCATATTTACTTGTGCGTACGCTCTTAGCTTATCTTCCCCTAAATGTTAAAACTGGCTCCATCACAGTGGAGATGTTTACCACGCCATGGGCTGAATTTTTGTAGACTACCAACTCCTTTGATGGGAAAGTGTTTGTGTTACCATACAAAATAAGTTTTTTAAAATATTCATTTGGATTTGTATTCAACTTAAACTCTGTGGACTTCAACCTCATTGAAGAATTCCAGTGATAATGGAGAGTAAATAAAAGAGAGAGGGCAGGGCTTTGGTTATCACAATGAGCAAATCCTGGGGTGGGCGTCCCTATAAACAGTCACATTGGCCAAACTTTCTTCAGATTATAGTGTATAGATGTGGATGCCATCTGATTTCCTGGGCTGTGGCATTACCAAGGGAGACAGGGACTTAGTCTGGGAGGAAGCCATGCACAACAGGTAACAATTACTTGAGGAAAAAAAATCACTCCAGGATCTCTCACCGCCGGTTGCTACCCAGCAGAGGGGAGGGTGCCAGCACTCACGGCAAAAGGAGGGAGGACTAGTCAGATGGAGGAGGGGCAGGATGGAGCCTTTTGGCCAGAGGGGCCGGCATTTCCAGCAGTCCTGAACAGAACACATCAGCAGGCCATAACAAATGATGCCAGAGACAAAATGTGAGTTTCCAGAGGGTCTTCCAACAACTGTTTATATCCACACATGCTGTCATTGGCCTGACCATGTGGGAAACGGGTGCAGTGCCTGGGGAACTAGCCTTCAGCATCACAACTTCCCTGGAAGAGCGGTGTGTGAGGCCACCTCTCAGGGTCCAAACTGCATGTGTTCTTGAGGCACTCTGGAGGGCTGGTTGAGTGGGGAAGAAGGCATCTCCCAATAGTGAACTCAGATGGGCACAGAGCTGCCTTCCTCTGCCTTACAAGGAGGGAGGATATGCCATGACAGGATTTTTTCTGCTGAGTGAGGTGTGCAAGTAAGATGCCGCCCCCGCCGCACACCCCACCATCAACTCCTGCCCCCCCACAGCCTTCGTCTTTCTATGCGTCAAAGAAATACTTTAAATATGGGTGTGAAAGTCATTATCCTGACTTGCTCTTTAGTCAACACAACATGGTGATTAAAAGCAAAAAATCTGCAGTTAGGAAGAGACCTAGGCTCAAATCCTGACCACTACTTACATGTGCTCTCCTTTGGCAATGTAGCCTTTCTATACCTCGATCTCTACATTCAAAATAAAGGCAGGAAAACTTAATGGAAGTACAGTGAGAACTAAATGTGATAAGCCTGGAAATGGGCTGGTTTCATGCTGGATCTTCCATTACTTCCAGAACCTTCTAGGCCTGCCTCATCATTGGTTGGAGTATGGCCAAGCCTCACCTCATAGACTCCTGCTCACCACACCTCTCCTCAGGTTACACATCCTCTCACTACACAAGGTGGTTTTGCTGGCAAAACATTTCAAGGCATTCCTCAGGAATGCACGTAATTCTGGGCATCCCACAGTCAGCCAGTTGGGCAAGTCCGGAAATCTTGGTGACTGACAATTTTCCTTTATGTGAAGCAATGGAAAAGAGAAACTATTACTTTATTATCCATTTTCTTATTAGAAAGTCTTGAGATGGGTGTTCCCCTAGAGAAAGCAGGTAGCCCCACCTCTTAATAGATGAACCTACAGTTTTATACAGAGGACAAACTGGCTCACTAAAGCAATCATCTGAAAAGTAAACTCTTCTAGTGGTTTCAAGAAAAGAAAAGCATAGGCTTAAGCATCTGTAAACCCAAGTCAAAATCTAAGTTCGTTCATTTACAGAGACGCTTGTACAAGCCACTTACCTCTTTAAACATCAATTTACTTCTCAGTCAAGGAAAAAATATCTCTCACATGATTATTATAAAGGTTAAATGAGAGAACACAGGTGAGAGGACTTCATAATACAAATAATGTATTAATCACTATTTTATAATTAAATGTATTAATTATGTAATTAGGTCTGTTGTATAAAATGATGCCCACTTACATGAGGCAGACCAAGTTTTCGTTTTTGTTTTGGTGCTGGGATCGAACTCAGGGCCTTGTGCTCACTAGGCAAACGCTTTTACCACTGAGCTAAATCCCCAACCCTTCCCCAAGTTTGTTTTTAAAGGCTCTATTCGAATTTTTTTTTAATGTGAGGAGAATCTGAGGCACATATTTTTGGACGAGAGAATAGGACAGGATTTATGTCAAGGCAGAAGGCTGAATGTTGACTAAAGTCTGTAGCAAAGAAGAGCGGTTAGGAAATTTGTTCATCAAATCCCATTTGTCCGCCTGTCCATTCTCATTACTCTGGGTTTCATCGGCATCAACAGGTGAATAAAATCGTTTGAGTATCACATTGTTTAATTTGATACGTTTTGGTATTATTTCCTCCTACTTCCCAGCTCACACTCTTGCCCCACTGAACAGGGTTGAGAAAAGATAATCTTTCCTGGTTCTGTTATCAGGACTCTCTCCAGCTCTGAGGCTGTTTCCAGCAGGTGAGCCTCTCTGCCCCTATTTGGATAATCTCCCCATTCCCTCTTTCCCCATTGAGTCATCCACATTCCTGCCAGGTATTTCCTCCTCCTGCCAATGTCACGGTGGTTTCACATTGTGCATGAGAAAGGGAAAGCACCTCCGAATGAGGTGGCTTTGACCGTGAGCAAACAGTGTTACCAGCCACTGACAAACTGGCTTTCCATTTCTTCAACATCTCATCCCTGAGCTTTGGAGGGCTGCCCTTGGGGTCTCTAGTGACACTCATTTAAATTCTTAGATTGCAAGATGATTGGGAAATAGCCATGTGTTTTAGGCTGGAGTCCCGGGAAACACTCTGTTTGAGATACAGATGTGTGTGTGGCAAGTTATAGGGGTGAGCTCTCAGGACCAGTGTCTGGGAGATGTGACCTGAGAACAGGGGAAGAGAGGAACTATGATGCAGCAAAAGCCTGTGTTGGTGTCACAGGAGCTCTGCAGCTAGTCCGGCCTTGCAGAGTTGCTCCATCTGGAGTGGGGCCAGGACAGGTTATCACCCAGTCCTCAGACAGGCTTTGCTCCTGGGGATGACCTGTGACCTTGTGTCCCTGGTGGACAGGCCGTTCCTGAAGACTCAGTTGAATGCCCTCCATCACCAGCACTCCCTGTATGCCTCTGAAGGGGCCATCTGACGGCCCCCACCACTTCCACACACCATCTGAAGTGTATCTTCACATTCCTGAATGCACATGTTTTTAATTTTAAAAATAAAAATGGCATTGCAAATAAGTAACTGCGTATTTGCTTAAAACTGCTCTGTCCAAAACACTTCTCATACACAGACAATCCCCAACTTATGATGGTCCCACTTAACGAGTTTTTGACTTTAGGGTGGTATGAAAGTGATACGAGAACTTTTCCTAGTTAGTGCTGTGCAATATGACCTGCTGTGGCAGCCACAGTAAGTCCCAGGTACCAGGTCACCAAACAGTCACCAGGGCAAACAACCAATTCTCCACAGTGTGTGTGCTGTGTTGCTAAACTGTGATACTCAGTAAGTTAGGTGTGTTAAATGCATTTTTTAACTTATATTTTCAATTTTCAATGGGTTTATTGGAATGTAACCCTGCCATAATTCAAGGAGCATCTGTATTCAGTAAGAGTAAACCACAGCTCTCTAGAGAAGGAATACATTAGCACAAAGCCAAATCAGAAAATTTGAACTGTAATGTAAAAAGTGCCCCAGTTCTAATCACGAGCTAGTGAAAATGGATTGAAAAATTATTAAGATGTCGTTTCTCTCAAAATAGATCTATACACTCAATGCAAAGCTACCAAAATCCCAAAAGTTTTTGTGTTGACAAGCTGATTTTAAAATTCATATGAATGCTAGGAACAAAAGACTGCAGCCTGGGCTGGAGGTGTGCCATCGCGATCCCCAGCGGCAGGGAGCTTCTAGGTTCCATCCCGGCCACCCAAAAGCAGTGCGGTGGGGCCTCCTGACCATGGGATTTCCCTGCCCAGGTGAGAGAGGGTCCGCGCTAGGAACAAAAGACTGCAGCCTGGGCCCACGTGCTGGCAGGGTCTGAACCCATCAACATGTATAAAATCTAGGCCTCCTCTCTGGTGACACTATCTTCTGCTGTTTTCGCACCCACACTCTGTTTGTTTGTTTTTTGTTGTTGTTGTCTGTATGGTTATTTTTTCCTCCTCTTTCTTCTCCCATTGTGCCTCTTTTAGCTTTTTGCTTTGTTACTTTCTTTTCCCTTCCCTTCTCTGAAGTCACCACTACCAAGTAGCCAACCATGACCTTGTCATTGAAGATAACCCTGGAGGACTAAAGGTCATAAGAACCAAGAAACACATATACCCAGAAGAAATCGCAGAAACAGACATTCCCAAGGAGGACGCTATTACCTATCTTTTTGTAACCTCATACAAAGAAAATATCAAACCAACTCGGAGAACAAACTAAGAGGGGTAAAGTACATATGTATACAAAGAAAATGACCAGACATAGAAGCAAAATGCAACCCCAGACCCCAAGCCCAACCAGAATAAATATAGAGGACAATGACATCAAGGATGTCAGAAGACACCCAACCAAACTCTCAGAGATGATACCAACAGAAATTCAAAAACAGATAGGCGCAGCAATAGAGAACATCAGGCTAGAGGTAATAGACCAGGTCAGGAAAGAGATGACTAACATAATGAAAGACTTGCTTAGTGAGTTCAGGGTAGACACAGATAAAAAAAATAGAGGAACTAAGAAAACAATCGAAAATTTGAATATACAACTTAGCAAAGAAATGGAGCCCAAGAAACAGATCCAAACAGATATCCAAGAAATTAAAAACTCGCTGGAAAGTATACGAAGCCGAATGAACGAGAGTGAAGATAGAATCTCAGAACTAGAAGACAGGTCAGCAATCAGTGAGAATGAAAAGAAAGACCTGTTGAAAATAGCTAGAGATTATGAAAAATCACTACAACATCTGCAAGATGATGCAAAGAGAAAC
>PVJO010031841.1:0-13902 GCA_004026905.1 Hystrix cristata
ACTTCCCTCCCAAAAGCAGATCTTTAGCCAGCGAGCTCAGCACCTCCAACTGCACACTATCGACCTGTCTCCTCCTTTGTCTACATTTACATCAAATTTATCTATCAGTCGTCTATCTATCTACCAATCTACTTACTCATTTTCTTTTACTCTGCAAAAGCAGAAAAACTGTCTTGTTGATTATCACTGCACTCCGTGAAATGAGTATATTTTGATATGTAGAAGTTGATCAAAAATTTTTGAACTGATGGGCTCTCTTTTTTCCTTGCAGCTTCCCCATTCTTGTTGGTCTAGTACAACCACTGTGGAAATCAGTATGGAGATTCCTCATAGAACTAAAAATAGAAATTCCATTCCACCCAGCTATTCCCCTTCTGAGTATCTTCCTGAGAGAGCTAAAGGCATCATATTACAGTGATATACAGATGCCATATTTATAGCAGCACAACTCAGAAGAGTTAAATCTTCAAAGTGGCCTATATGTCCATCAACAGATGAACGGATGAAGAAAACATGGTATTTGTACACAGTGGAGGACTGTTCCTCCATAAAGAGGATAAAGCTGAGTTATTTTTAGGAAAAAGGGATGCACCGTGAGATTATGTTAGCTGAAATAAATTAGACATCGAGCTTAAGTAGCATGTGATTTCTCTCATATGAGAAACCCAAAATACAAATAAAGAGCAAATTAGAAGATAGACAATAGAAAATAAGCCAAAAGATTTTTTGCAAAAGGGAAGGAGACCAAGAGATGAAGGGCTGGGGAGAAGGGGAGGGGATGGAAAAACGGAAATGTCCTGTGTACATCTACCAACTCCCCCGAGAAATGGAGGCACTATGTACTACAAACATGATTTTATACCTTTTATGCTAATACTTCGTATTTTTATAATATTTTATACTGATAAAAATTAAAGTAGAAGAATTTGTGTTGGAATGAATAGAAAATAAATACCTTAAACAGTTGGTACCTCAAAATATTGGTATGGCTTTGAGTTTAAATATAGAATCTTACATTGAATTGTAAGTTGAAATAAAAAAATCATATTTCGATGAAATGAACTTCGTATTAGATTTTAGTCAAGGAGGAAAAGAAAGAACGGTGAACATTTTGGGCAGTTATATGTCTTTAAGATTTTTAAAGGCAATATTAACCGTGCTGGTTTTAAGTTCTACGCTCTGGAGGACATCGTGAAGCGCGGCTGAGTTCAATTTTTGGCTGTATAAAGCGGTGTCACTGTCCTTTGGGAGTTCATCAGCAGCAGAATTCTGAGACGGTCCCAGGACCCACCCGGGGCCCTCTGGTGAGAACGGCAGATCCCGTGACCCTGGCAGGGAACAGAGCCGGACCATGCCGTGCCCCTAACTCACGGGAATTACTGTTCTGAGCAGCTAAGCTCGAGATAGTTGGTCGAGAACTTAGGTCTATGTCCTTAAGCCTTTTGTAATGACCTCAGTATGAAAATACAAGGAGCAACAGAAATAGAGCAGTACTACATTTATACACACACAATACAGTGGTATCTCGGTTCACGAAGCCTTGTGTTTGCCAACAATTCGATACACAAACAAAATCATTCTGCAAAATTTTCTTCTATTTGCAAACTCTGTGCTAAGTGACAAACATGACCACAGCCATGTCCCCCACACAAACACAAACCTGGCTGTCTTCCTCAAAATTATAAAACAAATCTGTTCGCAAACCAAGGTACCACTGTACATGCACACACGTGCATATAAGCAATCAACGTGTTTGCTGACAAGATAAGCAGAGTTTAGACACTTCCAAATAAGGGAAATTTGTTATCAGTAATTTTGGACTATCGGTTACATTCAATGATTTTCAATAACATGCTGCACGTATCGCAATGGAAATGAAGTTATTCAGTTGAGGAGTTTTTGTTTTGTATAATAGTTCTTGAAGTCTTGTCAAGAAACCATAAATCAGTATTAAAATCTATTTGCAATCATTGAAGAGTTTTATTTACTTTGTTAGATTATCAAATCCATCAAAATTCCTTAAGAAGACTTTCAGGCAAGGGAATAAATGCTACACACGCTTCGAGATGCCCGCACACCTGTAGAACTGTCACAGCTAAGGAAAACCCAAGTTACATGCATGCTGAAGCTGGAGAAATCCTACGGTGGCCAACACATAAAGATTTTCATCCACTTAGAGATGGAATTAACATTGCTACGTAAGATATAAGGTATAATACAGAAATAGAATATTCACACATCTGTGGAGAATGCAATGAGGAGAAATGAGGATAAGAAGGGCACTAACCAAGAGAGAAGGGCACTATCTGAGGGGATAAGAAGGGCACTATCTGAGAGAACGTGGGGCTTGGAGCAGGGTTCCCACGATATGGCCCCCAGCGATTTCAGGACACAGCACAGCAGGAAGGCCTCCCGCACCTTCCCTATCATTGTCCCCCGAAGCCGGTTGTAAGACCTGAGCAGGATCATCTAAGCCTCCCCTGTAACGCGTAGAAGCCCCACACTGGAGGCTCTTGCCTCGTGGCTGGGGAATGGCATTAACATCACAAAGCCAACATGAAGCTTCGAAACCCTCAGGCCTGCTGATTCCGCGGTTGCATCTCCACCTTCAGAGCACCACTCTTCAGCTTCTTCCATACCTCACAAAACATAAAAACATATTTTCATGGGGCCATGTGAAGGCTCTTGTGCCACAGAAAAACTAAATAATTTGCAGGCTGTTACCCTGTCTTTTGTTAATTTTTATTTTTTTTTAAGCACATATCTGCAGTACATAATGGTCACATTCCATGTGTGGAGTTGCTATGTGTGTGTAAAACATCTTAATTCTTTTTTCATCCCCTTCCCCTCTGCTTTTTCCTCCTTCTCTTTATCTCTTGGTCCCTTTCCCATTTGCAAAAGATTTATAGGCGCCTTGAAAGTGTACCTGAGATTCCTTCAAGCTGCGTCTGAAAAACATGAGTTCGTGGCCTCATGCACTGTTTTCTGAGAAGCTGTGGAATATCTGCCTTAATCTACAACCCTATTATTAATGCTACTCTCAAGTTTAACTTCACTTCAGATAAAGGCCAAAGATTATTGGAAACTGCTCCAAGAGTCAGACCATCACAAGAGCCGTACGAGGAGAGGAGTTCAGAACATGTTGTTCTTGTTCCTGACGATTGAATAACCATTTTAACAGACTCTTCTCTGTATAATGCAAAGATCGAGAGAAGATGGATGAGAGAAACAGGGTGTACTAGACACTCTGCCTGGACTTTGGGAGAAGGAATGTTGTGTATGCCGGTAATGAGTTGCACCATTCTAAACACACTGAGATGCAGCTAGAGAGATGCGACGGCTGCGGAGAATTTACAAGAACAGGTTGGCACGCAGTGATCAGAAATAGAAAGCTGTTGTTGAGAGGGCCACTGAGCGTCCCATTGGCAAGTGGGGAGCCAGGAAAGTTACAGCAGTCTCTATCTATTACACTTACATTCATGATGTGAAGAAATAGTAAGGAATTTCTACAACATGATTCAAAAGAGTTACCCTGATTCATGGCAACTCCTTTGGAAAGGGATGCGTTTCAGACAGCGTTAGGGACTGAGTATCTATGTGCCTCAAATTTGTACGCTGGAGTCTTAATTCCTAACAAGATGGTAAGAGGAGGAAGAGTCTTCGGGGTCTCGGACACTACAGTGCTCCCCTGGAAATTCGCTTTGATTGTGTCCACTTTATTTAACTAAGAGAAGATGAAACTCTTGTGCTATCATGGTCCTCCTGTTAAGACCTGTGTTTCTTCTAATTAATAGGCCATCACCTGCTAACTAGGGCACTGGAGAACTGGTGACTGGGGAGGAAACAAGTAATGCAGGGAAATGACTTTGTAACGAGCAGAATATTCTTGTTTTTGGTAGTCTTAATGTCTCTTTCCACTTATGCAATGGATTAAGCAGAGGGTTACTTTAACTACTGGACAGAGAAATCAGTCTTAAAGCGTTACACAAAAATAAAAGTTAGTGCTGGTCATGGCAGAGCACACCTGTAATCCAAGCGGTCTGGGAGGCTGAGGCAGGAGGATTGCAAGTTCTAAGCCAGCCTGATAACATAGCCAGTTCAAGGCCACCCTGGACTACATGGCGAGATCCTGTGTAAGAAAATCAAAATAAATAAATTAACTAGTTAATTTTAAAAATAAATAAAAATTAGATCGGACAGACCGAATTGCCCTTTGATTATTTTTACTCACAAGACAAGAAAAGAGAAGTTACAGACACATCTATCTTCCGTATAAGAAGGGTTTACTTCCCTAAGCCTGTGCCTTTCACCTATAACATGGACACCATGTCATGAGGACAGATACCCCGTTTGGTGACAACAACAGCACGTATGGACTTGTGACACCTAAAGTGCTTACTGTCTCTTGGGGTGCAAAGAGACAGGACCCAGAAAAAAGCAAAATGACACTAGGGAAGGAAAGGAAAATTGCGAATGTAGGGAAATGGCAGGGGACTTTCCTGGAGCGGGGGACGTCAGTGTAGTGGGACGCCCAAACAGAAGGCTCCAGCCTTGTGAGAGACCAGGGCGATCTCCAGGCAGAGGTGCTGAGCCAGCATCTCCTGCACTTCTGGGACTGGTGAGGTGGTGTGCCGCACCCTGAGAATGTGCTCAAATGCGTGCATTTCTGGGGGTGCAGGCCCTGGTATTTTTCTGGGCAGAGAAATCACTCTGCTCATTAAATCCTCAAGAGTCCGTATCACCAAGAAAGTTGAAACCACCACTCCAGAGAGACCTCAGAAGGACAGGACTCAACAGTGAAGATGTCCACAAACTTTTTAGATTTGTTTTCCTTTGATCTTAATCAGCATTCCCCTGTTACACGTAATTTTGTCCTGGTGAGTTTGTGTATTCAAATAGGTCCCCACGGAGCCTGTACAAGTCCTTGCAACAGCACCTAATAAATGTCCAAATGCAAGAGGATAAGCTGCGTCTCACACGCACTGAGAGGTCTCGGATGGAGCACCCAAGCAGCCAGGGTACCAGTGGATGCTTCCAGTAATGCCGGTATCGCAGGACGAGACATCGCAGGACGAGACATTGCAGGACGAATCGGCAAAGCAAGACAGACAAAAGGTTTACTAGGAGTTATTACTTATGCCTCAAGTATTTTTGTTCCCTTACTTCTGGTTATGGAAAGGAACTAACCCTTGTAGAGTTTGGTGGTGTTGCAGCAGCTGTAATAGTTCAGCAAGGTGGAAGCTAGTTCACACGGGAGCCCTGGGTGTGAGAGTGAACTTCAGTAAGAGCTTAGTAGGCACTATGATTGAGGAACAGACAGAGTGGAGCACAGTTTCCCCTAAGAGACGAGGAAAAGAGGGAAAAGTCTGGGAGATGTTTTCAAGACTGTCAGGATGGTATTTAGTGATTGGTTAGACACAAAAGAGGGAAAAGAAAATATTCAAAAACAGCTACCTCCCTCCTAGACCCTCATAACCTTGTAAGGTTCCTAAATCTGATTTTTAAAATTGCAACAAAGAATATAGTTTCAAAGTTGCAAAAAGGATTTTTTTTTTGCTTAAAAATAGCTGGTGTCAACCCCCTTGAAACATCATTGTATTAACCATGTTCATCAGATCTTTTTCTAAAAGATGAATTATTTTTGCAAATTAAAATTTCTAAAGTACCTACATTTTTTTCCCCCTAAACATCTGTCTAATGGGACTCTGAATCTCCAAAGTGGTGCTCAATTAATAATGTTTAAATGCAAATTATATATCCTTCTCATCTCCAAATTAACAAGCTAAATTCTAACCCAGTGAGACAGGTAACGTAAAATTGTAATCATTCATTCTGCACTTGAGAGACAAATTAAAACACGTACCAATTAATTTCATCAACTGTAAGCACTGTGCGGACCTTCATCTAATTATCGAGCAATGTATTAGTTATCTGTTGCTGCATAACAAATCACTCTGAAACTTCCCAATTTAAAACTGCAACTTTTTTTTTTTCTCACAGTTTTCGTTGGTCCTGAATCTGAGCATAGCTTAGCCACCCCTCCACTTCCAGTAGCTGTGGTCTCGGGGAGACTGCGAGATGGACACTGCCGATCATTCACACATCTTTCCTGTTCTACTCTGTCCTGTGAAATGGGTCAATAAGTACAGTCCGTACTCCACGTGGGATCGCACAGGGATATGGATGCTGGGAGGAACCAGGCAAGGACTTCTGAGAAGCTGGCAACCATCAGGCATTGCCTGTAATTTACAGTCTCTGAGAAGTGTGTCGGGAACCATTGTTAAAGTCACATCCATCTTCCCGGCATTGTTCCTCTGTCCCCACAGAACATCCACTTGAGAAACAGGTTGTGCAATACATTGCAGCAGATCTAGTGTGCACATGACCAGTGGTATTTTATACAATCACTGAAAAAAACAGCAAACAGCCGATTGATGGAATCATACACAGGAACTCCTACATCAGTACAGAGAAACAATAATGTGTGTGCCTTTTTGATAATTATAAAACACTTCTGCGACACTCATTTTATCTTTATACGAATTATAACAATGGATATGCACATCATTTATGAAACAAAGGGTAGAACATTATGCATTTGTGTTCAAAATTAAGAACATTCCATAATCCGAAAGCCATAATTTTAACTTAGTAAAAGAATTTTAACTCAATCTATCTTTTCTATGCATCTATATATGCTTTACTGACCCAACGAGTATATCGTGATAAAAAAGTGAAGGAAATGAAACACATTTGTTTGTTCACTCACAGTGCTCCGAGCCAGAGTCTCACACATGCTGGCAGGTTGCTGGCCCTGAATTATGCCCCAGAAAGGGAAAAATAGAAAAGAAAATCTCCCGAGAACTATTCTAAATTACCAAAATTCTCTTTCTCCTAAATAAGTCATGTAAGATGCACGCTTTAGTTTTTCACTGGGTTTTAGAAATTATTTGAGCTTTCCGGTAATTTAAGATAACTTCTTTTTTTAAATGGTAATTTAAGATCACTGTATATATATATATATATATATATATATATATATATATATATATATATATTTATCTCCAACAATGTTTAATTTATTACTTTAAAATTGCTACCTCCTTTTCCCTTTCATGTCTGAGAATCATTTTTCAGCACTATAGTTAAAAGTATCTTAACAACTTGGGCAAGTCCACATCTTTACATGAAAAAGTCCTCATTACTAATACAGCCAGGATTTTAGTTAGGAAACACCATATAACTATAAATTAGAGAATAGCTTGTTATTCTTAGCTTTAGCGCTACCTTCTTGTTTCAGGAAAGAAACCATGACATATTCTTTTCTACTTCAGGCAATTTCCTCTGAAACCTCAACCCTCCGTAAGAAAAGCTCTCCATCCCTCCCTCGTGGAGAGTTCACTGTTTCAAGAGATCCACAGGCCAGGAAGAGCCATTTGCACTGTCTAAGTTTGGATCCATGCTGTCAGGCTTTCATTAACATGATGTCAGAAGATGGCCACTTGAAGCCACACATCCTCCTAATGAAACTGGCTCCCAAAGCGAGGGCCCAGAAGATTGAACAATGTACCCTATTTTAGGTTCTTTCCTTCTCTACGTCTCGAATTGAATTTTGGCCCCCACCCAGGTACTATCAACCAACTCTTAGCACTTCTTTAACTCACCTGAATTTCCGCAGGGCATCGGCAAGAATTTATGGGCATGATTCTAAAGTATAAGAAACTAATCAATATGATTTTGAAAGAGTAGGAAGCTGGTGAGAATTTAGTAAATGACAGAGAGTTGTGAGCATTTAGTAAATGTTTGATGTAATCTTCAGTGCACAGATACCGTGCTGTCTTCCCACAAGTCCTTCTAGTATGTGGTGCTTATCCCATTTATTATTAGCTCTACATTGTTGATGTTTGATGACTGAGGAAAAATTGGTCAAAAGTAACCATGTGTTTCCATTTTATACCATAATTTATGAGTAGCAACAGTTTTTAACAGGATGTTGAAAAATGTGACATCTCTGTCATGTTGTTTATTACAGGTCACGTCGATGACCACAGTGTCCATCAGTCACTTGGGTGGTTTGAAGGGCATTTTGCAGAAGGAAGGGTCGGTTACTGGCTAAATTGTTTTGTAGGCGTTTTATTTAAGTGTTGGTTTTTGCTTTTGCTAAAGTCATGGTCTAACATTCTTCTGTTTATCATCTGCCTAAGCAGATTGTTAATAAACTAATCAGAATAAATCTTAACAAGCCCACGTTATTTGTCCTTTGTTCAGAAACAAAACATATAAAGGAGCCCGGTGGAGACATCAGGCCGCACATCCCTTGGACTTCGGACAGGGCGATGCGGGCTTCTCCCTGTTTTTGTCTCCTGTCTGGCCATCTCCCCGGATGCTCATGAGCACCACCCATAAGATAAGGAGGTGAAGGTGTTCATGGGTGAGTGAAAGAATTGGTCAGATTTTCATCATCTAAGAGCCGAGAAAGAAGAAGGATGCTGTATTTTGTTAATATTATTCACTAATGTTTGATGCTCCATGAAGTTGCTTATTTGTATAAAACCCACTAATTAAGAGACATGAGATGTAGATGTTTTAAAAATCTAATAATGATATTTTTGCCTGATCCTATTAAACTACAAATTTGTGAATGATATCCGTGAGGGGTAAGGGTTTAAGGAACATGCCAGAAACTGACCATTAGATTTCTTTAGAATTTAAATACTATTTTTCACAGTATGTTGGACTTTGCCCACTTTGAATATTCTGATACACTTGCCCTGCTATGCCAAATTTCCCTCCTTCCACCTTGCAGCCAGAGAAAGTCAGGAAACTATGGCTGGATTCAAGGAGAAGGAGTGTCACCTACCATCATCTGGTCACCTGTTTGTTTACTCAGCACATTCCAAAAACCATTTGTAATGCTAGACTCCCAATTTCTACATTGTCTCTAACTGAACTGAGATCAAGTCTGTTTTGAGGTCTATATTTTCTTATTCTCTTTCTCAAAACATTCATTTACTCCTCGCTTCCTCCAGACACTGCAGAAGAAAGGGCTCAACACTTCCTAAGGTACAACCCTCTGGAGATATTCTTGATCCCTCCACCTGGGAGGCCAGAAACATCAGTCACCCCTCATTTCCCTGCCCTCTGCAGTCTCTCCACTCCCAGGCACTCAGCTCCCCTGAGAGGTGCTTCCTCGTTCTAAATACTTCCAGCACTCCATCTCGACTCTTGGCGGCAAGTGCGTTTATCTTCTCCCCTTTCCTGCTATCAAGCTCCAGGCCTCCAGTCGCTACCTCTGTCTTTCCTCCCCCATTGCACTAATGACTTGCAATCAACTTCCACAAGTTAATAAAAATCACTCTTTCCAAGGTCTCCAGTTATCTCCCCCCCACACTTTTATTTGGCTTTATTCTAGCTAAGTAAGCACAGTTTGAAATAATTTGTTTTACCATATTTAAAATTCCACAATTATATAAAGAACATCATAATATACGTAAATAATGGTCTTGATACTACGTTAAGCTTTTTTTTTTTTACTATGTTAAGCTTTTTTAATACAGGTTATGAATTAGCTTTGCTTTGAATGCATGTTGTGGATAAGAGTCACCAAACAGACTACCAAATAGGCTAAGTGAATTTTAGTTGTAGGAATTTGGTTACTAATCTTTGCAAATAAAGAGAACTTTTACTAAAAATGTGTTTTCCAACGAAGAAGAAAAAAACCTATTGAACTTATATTGAATTGGCTAATCAGATTTATAGAGGTTTTTAAGGCATTTGACAATTCCTTATATACTTTCGTGCTATTATAACATTGCCAGTTATATTGTTCCAATTTCATACGGTAAAACATTCCAAGAGTGTACATGCTGAAAATCCCTTCTCTCAGGCTGGTCATATTTTAACTGATTTATAGAAACCTACAACTGTCACTCTGCAGAGGAGCTCAGTGAGTGAGGCTAAACACCTGCCAGTCTCCTTCAGAGAGCCCGCTAGCCTCCTGTAAACCCCTCTCTGCAGCGCTGGCCAATACCCTGACACCTGGATATTCATGACAGCTGTGAAGTCCAAAACACAGAAATCAGAGCTCCAGGAACCACATGCGGCTTTCCCGGTATAATGCTGATCTGAATGACGTTTCCACAAACGCTATCCCGCCACCTTCTACAATCCAGCGTATCTCCACCCTCCAGAAGCCTGACTTGTGACACAACCAGTACCACACCGTGTGCCTCTGAACCGTGCAGTTCTCCATTGCTTCTCCAGCTCTTCGCTTCCCCTCTGTCACCTGAGGCCCAGCCCAAAGCTCGGCTCAGTGTGAGTGACTGAAAACTATCTCACCACTCTGAAATTCCAAGGCTCTTAGTTTCATCTCTCTTTAAGAGCTTCATTATGTTATTTGTCAACTCAGTAAATACTATCTCTCTTTTACTTATATATTGCACTGCTTGAGGGTTGTTCAGCTTTATTTATCTTTTTTATTTTTGTACTGATGGTGTGATAATTGAGGTCCCATCAAATGCTCAGAACTGCCCCATGTTCAACCACTGTGTAGCTGTTAAATGAGCGCAAACATTTATAGATTGGTTAACTTCTGGAACATAATCACAGAAAGTACAACCGAAATGAATCTACTCATAATGTCTTTATATTAGACAACAAAGTGCTCTTGGCACAAACTTTGGGGAGACTAGCTCATTTGCCTTTATTTTTATGTAGACTGAAGAACTCTAAGAGTTTTTACATTCTGAGTTGCTACTTTAATACAATTTGCAACCAGTCAGCTGAAACTAAAGGGCAAGAATTGAGGGAGAAGAGTAGACTGTATGCTGCCTTTTTGTGCTGCTTGTCCATGAAGCCAGGACAGCGTGAACTTTATGCCACACTTGAAAGTCTCATGGTGAAAGACAGTCCCTAGTTTCCCCAACAGGCCTAAATGAAGGTACATGTGTTTAAGGATGTAGTTCAGTGGGAGGGCACTTGTCAGCATGGTGAGGTCCTGGGTTCAATCCTTGGTACCAGCTAAATAAATAAATACATTGCAAAGACACATGATCCAAAGGAGCATATTATAGCCTTTTGTACTGACAGTGTGGCATAATGGAGGCTTACCTGTGTGTAATTAATTTAATATTTTCTATTATTTAATTATTTTCTATTATTCTATTCTTTGAGGCACGTCCATTTTTTTTTTAATGCCAATATCACATGAGATATAAAGATCTATGTCTGCTCAGGAGCTGTGTCCCTATGCAGATTCACCAATGGACATTTGAAAGTAGTCCAGCATTATCTATTGAGTACCTGATGTATGCAAGTCACTGCTATGGATATAAAGATGGATAAGACAAAAATCCTGCCCTTAAGGGACTTGCAATATAATGGAAATCATAAGAAGTATACCCAAATAACTCAGGTACAAGGGTGACAGCAGTAAGTCCTATAGGAGCACTATAAATGGAAATAAAATGTCATGGGAGGTTTTGAAATAATGAGGCACTTTTTACAGTAGGAGCTAACAAGGTAAGTATCACAGAGAGTGAGGAACTCGAGCTGATCCTGTAATAATTGGAACCATCTGAACAGGAGGGGAAAATAGTTCAACTAGAGGAAACTGATAAGAGAGGCAAAGGGAAAATTTCAGAGGGTTTATAAGCCTATTATTTCCTCTCCATGTGGGAAGAAACAGAACCCAGGCACGGGGTTGCTGAGAGTGATGGTAACTGGATGCTTGAGAAGTGACCAGTGTCTCTCTGGGCCTGAGTTTATGGGGGAATGAGCCCACAGTCCTGCCTTTAGAAGCCGGACCTCACAGGCGCTGTGCTCTGCATGTGCATGCCAACCCCTGAG
This sequence comes from Hystrix cristata, assembly GCA_004026905.1. NCBI lineage: Eukaryota > Metazoa > Chordata > Mammalia > Rodentia > Hystricidae > Hystrix > Hystrix cristata. The sequence goes on from PVJO010031841.1 coordinate 11,848, forward strand.
CTGGTAACCCGGAAGAGGGAAGGGGAGGAGTCCCGAAGCCTGCCCTCCCTGGGCCCCTAAGACTTCCCTGGGGAAGCACAGTACTGGGCAACCCTGTCTGGTGTCCAGCTTGCTATCATTAATTCTTATATTCCATCCCATTCAAGATAATTTGCTATGCACTACTAACTAGGTAATTCTCCTTTCAAAGGAAGATGTTAAAAATTAAAAATTTACTACTCATCCAATTATAGATTATACATCATAGAATATTGTTGGATATTAACCAGAATCATGCTTTCAATGTCTCTTGAGATTATCCACATGGAGCGAGGGAGAGAATCTCCAAGGAGTTATTCATAGTCACTTGGTATGAAGACAAACTTGATGGAACCACATTTGTTTCACTGGGATTGTGATTGTGGCACTAAAAGCGAGTTGTCTATCTACTGGAGTGGGCTGTATTCTGTGGGGGAAGGAGAGGACCGAAAATTACTGTCCACATATGAGTGTATAAACAAAACCACCTTGCTGAAGAGTAATAAATGTACGCAAAATGACATCTGCAAAATGGCACAGGAAGCAGCTTCAGATTATGGCGTTGCCTTGGAAACCCAGAATAAGCTTTGTCATAATTGTGGAAAATGGTCAAAAGTTTACAGCCAACTCATTATTGGAGAAAGAAAGGAGGGAGGAAAGAAAGAAAGAAAGAAAGAAAGAAAGAAAGAAAGAAAGAAAGAAAGAAAGAAAGAAAGAAAGAAAGAAAGAAAGAAAGAAAGGAAGGAAGGAAGGAAGGAAGGAAGGAAGGAAGGAAGGAAGGAAGGAAGGAAGGAAGGAAGGAAGGAAGGAAGGAAGGAAGGAAGGAAGGAGGGAAGGAAGGAAGGAAGGAGGGAAGGAAGGAAGGAAGGAAGGAAGGAAGGAAGGAAGGAAGGAAGGAAGGAAGGAGGGAAGGAAGGAAGGAAGGGAATGCACAGGTAGAATGTCTCTCCCCAGCAGCGGTTTACAAGAGAGAAGCCATGTCCCTTGTTTGCAACCCTGCTGCATAGTTCTGGAGGGTTGGAACACAACTGTCTTGATTCACATGTTTGAAACTGTCTGAGAGCTGTCTAGACGATGATAAAAGGGACTCATCTTACGTTGTTTAATATAATTTACTCAGGAAGGAAAAGAAGTGTTCGTTGCTTGAAAAGATCATAAAGTAAAAGCCTATGGCCACCAAGGACAGGGATTACAGATGGAAGAAAATTACAGTCTAAAGGCTGAGAGTAAAGCTGGGGTGAGGGGTTCTTTGGAACACAGGCATTCAGAAGCACCCGCCCATGTGCACAGGATTACTTAGGAAGCCCAGAGTAAACACACATTGAGGAAGAAGACCCGCAGGGTGTCTAAATATTCACCTCTGGCTAATCTGCTGATGCAATGCAAGCAGGAAGTGAATGTTAAGGCAGAGTTTTGAAAGATCTGGCTAAGTGCTGAAGGAGTGTTCTAGTAAAAAGCCAATAGGCAAGGACTGGAAACAATGTTTATCTACCAAAGAAAATAAAGGTCATAGCTTTTCAATATATCTCTTTCAGAATATTAGCTGTACACAAGCTAAGTGAGTACAGATTTCAGTAACTACACACAACCAAAAAATCCATCCCTTTCAAAAGTAGTTTGGAATATTGTTAAATGAAAGGATGCATGCAGCAGCCTTCAACAATCAAGAACAACAAACCCTTTAGAGGCAAGAATCCGATTTCCAGTTACCGTATTTAATATTCAAATATCCAGTTTTCAACAACACTAACAAAGTCAAGCCCAAAAATAAATAGAAAGTGTGGTCCGTTCAAAGGAAAAAAAAAATGACAGATGCCATTTCTTTTTTTATTTTTTATTTTTTATTTTATTTTATTTTATTTTAAACCAAGAACATGTATTGGTACATTCTACATACAATGGTCACATTCATTACATTAATTCTGTACCTATACATGATGTATCTTGGTTCTCCCCCCTCTCCCCCCTCCCCTCTGCACCCTCCCTCCCTATTTACAGCAGGTTCATTCATCATTTTCCATATTTTCCCTTTCCCCT
>PVJO010031842.1:0-13580 GCA_004026905.1 Hystrix cristata
GTCTCTTCTAAGACATGATTTTATTCCCATCTCTTCCTACCTGTTTCATGCACATCTCTTTCTGTGGTTGTCATTCGTTGCTTTTACTTAATTTACCTCACATTAGTGGACAATTAGAAGTGTAACCCAAGTGCCAGTATGTTTTTCATAGTATCTCTTCTTGCTAGCTGGGAGGAGAATGGAGAGTTGGGAGAAAGAGTGATCAAATCGGGGATGCAGGCAAATGTACCATAACCTCTCAGCTGTGGAGCAGTTTGGATTAACAGTTACATATGCTATTCACTTGGGCTGTAGATATTATTGGTCTTAATATCCTCACTCAAATGTTAGTAGAAATGTTAGTAGAGTTCAGTTAGCCAGAACTCTAAAATATAGGTGGGAAAATTGGGTTTATGTCTTCGATTACTTTTTCAACCCTTTATTTTTTTCTGTTTTATAAGCAGAAATTTATTTCTCACTGTTTTGTAGGCTAGTAAGTTCAAGATCAAAGTGCAGGTAGATTTGGTGCCTGTTGAGGGCCAACTCCTGATTTATAGACAGCTGGCTTTCTGCTGTCTACTCATACAGCCAAACCACTGAAGGGGCTTCTGGGATGCTTTTACAAGGGTATTAATCTCATCCGTGAAGACTCCGCCCTAAGAGATCCAGATGCTCACTGGCTTCAGATGATACCATGTAGGTCAAATTCAGATCATCTTGCAGTTTTCTTAGCACTCACTACATGCAGCCTTTCAACATTTTATCATTTGAGAGAGATTTGGGCTTCCATTATGGCATGAATTACTACTTATTAAAAATGTTTTAATTATTATAGAATATTTGGTATGACTGGACAATTTCAAACCAAATGTGTGGGTATTCATGCCTAATCGTAAATGAGTTTTATTTTATTTTGTTTTTCAGGTTTTTCTGAAGAGTGACCGAGTGGCCAGAATGGTACAGAGTGGAGGATGTTCTGCCAATGACTTCAGGGAAGTGTTTAAGAAAAACATAGAGAAACGTGTACGCAGTTTGCCAGAAATAGATGGCTTGAGCAAAGAAACAGTGCTGAGCTCATGGATAGCCAAATATGATGCCATTTACAGGGGTGAAGAGGACTTGTGCAAACAACCAAGCAGAATGACCCTAAGCGCCGTATCTGAACTTATTCTGAGCAAGGAACAACTCTATGAAATGTTTCAGCAGATTCTAGGTATTAAAAAACTAGAACACCAGCTCCTCTATAATGCATGTCAGGTAAGAACTCTGTGGTATTTTGCATCCCTCTCTGACTCATAGAATGAGCATCAAGTGTTTGCAAGCCTGTGAAGATGTACTCTCTGTAATCATTTTTTATGAAAAATTGAGTGAAGTTGAATTTTAATAAACAGTGATATTTGAAAGAAGTTTTTCATAGAGAAGAATAGCTTTGTCTTTATCTAGTAAATAATTTTCCCATGTGCCCTATTTTGGGACATCAGATTTTTGTCTATTGGGTATATAAGGGGCATGTCCTGAATAGTAAAATGGCAGTTATCTGTTACCTGAAGAGCCTTGGCTCTTTGTAATAAGTAGATTCTCTTCAGTGCAAAATAATTTTTCATGAAGATATGATGCTAGTCCTGGGTTTTATGGAAGTAATTGAAATTTCAAAGTTTTCTTTAACCTAGTGAGATTAAAATATTGATGATTGTTAAAGCCACGTAATTTAAACAGGTGACCATTTTAATAATATATTTCCAGTTAGTTGTTCAATCATGCATATGAAAAGTTGAATAAAATCCCATGTTCCATGTTTTTCATTTTAGACCATATGATTTGTCTAATAATGTATTCCTTCTACATCTGCATATTGTTAGCCTATTTTGGAGTCTAAATTATTTACTCGGCCTTAATATACTATTTAAATTAACAAAATACTAGCATTTTAGAATTTATTTGTTCCTAAAAGCTACACTTTGTAATAGAGATATGTTTATTTTTAACCTTTTTCACAAATGTATTTCTCTTAATTTCTACACTTCATCCATATCCCATATTTTGTATCACTGATATGTGGTTAATTTCAGATGAATAAATTAACAATTAATTAATGGCAAAGCATGTAGAACCTTAACCATGTGAACAATTCACGTATTCACCATAATTGTTCTCGGTGTATCATTGAACCAGATGGTGGTTTGATAATAGTGGAGGATGACTGTAAAACTAAATATTCTGTTTTAAGAGATAAATACAGGTAGGAGTTTGTATTCTTTAATGAAAGTAGTAGCTTGCTTGTATATTCTAATATTACCAAACATAGCTTAATAGTATGATTCAGATTCAGACATTCAGTAGAGATTTACAGAGAATTTATTCAAGCAAAACCTTCACTTATGTATTAGGGATACCAAGCTGAGCCAAATAAGGTGTTTGTTCTCCATGTTCCAAAGTAAGCAGCTAGACCTCTAAGTGAATTATTACTTACGCATTAGAATTCATACTGGATGTTATAAGGTTATAAAAATATATTCCTGTTTACCTAAGGGTTTATGTTTATTAACTCAAAATGGTTTTGAATTAATATCTTGCTAACTTTTAAAAATCAGTCCTGTAGCCAATCTGGATCTGTCTCTGTGACTTGCAAAATACAATATTTTAAATCAAATCAACAACTATAACAGTGGATTCTTTTTTCTTTCAGTTTTATCAGTGTTTACCTCATTTATTTTGATACTCCCATAGGAAAAATAAATGTTTATTAGAATTGGGTTCTTTATCACAATATAATATTCTTTATACCTGATAAACTTCTTTTCTCTAAAACTTACTTTATTTGAACTAATATAGCAACTGCAGCTTTCTTTTGACTAGGATTAGCATAATGTGTACTTTCTCCATCAGTTTAGTATTTTTTCAGTACTGGAGATTGACCCAGGGCCTTACTGATGGTAAGCAAGCAGTTTACTGCTGAGCTACAAGCCCAGCCCGTTTTAAATTTTGAGTCAGAGTTTCTTAAATAAGTTGCCTAGCTGGGGATTTAGCTCAGTGGTTAGAGTGCTTGCCTAGCAAGCCCAAGGCCCTGAGTTCAATTCCCAGCACCACCAAAAAATTAAAAAAAAAAGTATAGTGTTCAATAAATAAGTTGCCTAGCCTGGCCTTGAACTGGGCAATCTTCCTGCCTCCATCTCCTGAGTAATTCTGCGTTTACAGGCTTGTGCCATCATACTTGACTCTCTATCTATTTACTTTTAAATGGTGTTTTTATTTTTAGTATGGATTTCTTCTAAATAGTACGTACGTATGTCTTGAAGGTTTTCTTTGTTTTCCCTCTATTCATTTTCGGCTTTTAATGACTATTTTTATTGATTTTTTAAGACAGGGTCTAGATACGTATTTCAGACTGGCCTTGAACTCACTAGTCGAGGATGGGTTCAATCTTGTGGCGATCCTTCTTCCTCAGCCTCCTAAATCCTGGATTATAGTCATGTACCACCATGCCCAGCAATGGCTGTACTTAGGGCATTCATATTTGAAGTGGTCACCTATATAATTGGATCAAGTTATACAGTCTTTATAACTATTGCCACTTCTTTGCAATTATTCTTTGCTCTCTCCTCATTTTTTCTGCTTTCTGTAATTTTGACTGAACATTTTTTATGGTTACATTTTATATCTTCTTCTACCATAGCACTTAGACTTGTTTATTTGTTTCTCTCTTTTTTTATTAGTATGTGTTTATAGTACTTAATGTTTACATTACTTGTGTGGCGTTGGTCCACGTACATAACACATTTTAATTCCTTTTTCACTCCCTTTCCCTGTCTTCTCTCCCCACCCCATCTCCTGATCCCCTTCTCATTTGAGAAAAATCTCTCTACTTTCTATTATCTTTTAATATGCTCTTTTTTTACATTTAGTGTTTCTCATACTAGAAAAACCATGTGATCTTTAAGCTTGTGTATGTCTGGTTTATTTTGCTTAATACTGTGGTCTCAAGGTGCATCCATCTTCCTACAGTGGCTCAAGTTTATCTTTCTTTATGGCAGACCAGTACTCTGTGTGTATAAATAACACATCTCTTTGTCCATTTGTCTGTTGATGGAAATATAGGCTAAATTCCAAGATTTAGCTACCATGAATTGTGCTGCTATAAATGTATGTGTGTATAACTGTAATACAATTTCTTTAACTCTTTTCAAGAAGCTACCTTAATGGGGAGTAGTTGGGTGAAGTGGAATTTCCAGTTTTAGTTTTTTGAGGAATCTCTATACTTATTTCAATAGTGGCTGTACTAGTTTACATTCCCCAAACAATATAGAAGTGTTCCATTTTCTTTGCAGCTTCACCAGCATTCGTTATTGTTAGATTTCTCAGTCTAATAATGATGGTCATTCTTTGTGGAGTAAGATGGCATCTCAGTGTTTTTAATTTACATTTTTAATGGCTAATGGTGTTGAGCATTTCTTAGTGTGTTTATAGACTATTTGTGCTTCTAGGAAGTACTTAGCCATTTCATTTGCACATTTTTTATTGGTTATTTTATTTTGTAGGAGTCTAACTTTTTTCAGTTCCTTATATATTCTAGATATTAGTCCTCTGAGAAATAGCTGCCAGAAATTTCTGTTCTGATCATTATAATTTCCTTCCTTGTACTAGCTGTGGGTTTTACTGTTCTGGGTTTTGTAGGACTTTGAGGTTCTTTGTTAGGTTATTTATTTGAGCTTGCTCTTTTTTTGCGATGTGAACATTCATAGCTATAAACTTCCCTCTTAGGACTGTTTTCATTGTTTCCCATAAATTCTTGGGTGGTTGTACTAGCATTATCATTGAATGCTACAAACTGTCATTTCTTCCTGAATTTCTTCTGTAACCTGTTGTTTATTTAAAACTGTAATACTTAGTAGCCATCCATTTGCATAATTTCTGTTTTCTTTTGTCATTAATTTCTCATTTCACTATAATCTGATAATATCTATGGTATAATTTTAGTTCCTTTACATTTAGTTAAGCTTTTATTGGCTAGTATGTGGTCTATTTTGGAGAAAGTTCCATGTGCTGCTGAGATTAATATGTATTCTAATGTTGAGTGCAACACTTGGTAGAGATATAGTAAGTCTGTTTATCAAAGATTTTATTCAACTGGTATTTGTTGATTTTTTTGTCTAGTTGATCTATTCGTGATAGTGGGGTATTGAGGTCCTCCACTATGTTTGTGTTTATGTTTATCTAGTCTTTTATGTGTAGTAGAACCTATTTTATGAAGTTGGTTGTGCCCTTGTTCGGTGCATACATGTTAACAAGTGTTATCTTGCCCTGTTGGATTGACCCCTTAACCAATATGTAGTGAACTTCTTTGCCCTTTTCATCAGTTTCAGGTTGAAGTTCACTTTGTCTGAATATAAGAGAGCTACACTTTCTTTTTCTCAGGTTCCATTGCATGGAATATTGTTTTCCATCCTTTAATTTTTAGTCTGTGTGTTTCTTTTGAGGCTTTATGTGTTTTTTGTACACAGCATACTGGCGGATTTTGTTTCTTGATCATTCTGCCAGTTGCCAGTCTTTTGATTGGGAAATTGAGAACATTAACTTTGTAAGTTATTACTGATAGGTATTGACTTATTCCTGTCATTGCAGTATTTTCCTGTTGCTGATTCGCTGTTTTTTTCCTTCTAATTGTTCACTCTACCTGGTGTGTTTATTCTATTAGACTTTTATTAGACTTGTTGTTATTTTCATCATCTCTTTCTAGGATATCCGCCAGAAATTTTTGGGGAGCTGGTTTGGTGACCTCGAATTTCTTTAGGTGCTCTTTAGCATGACAATATCTTATTTCTCCATCAATTTTGAAGATAATTTTGCAGGATATATTATCCTGGAGTTGGAAATTGTTTTCTTTTAGGGTGTGAAACACTTCACTCCAAGCTCTCCTTTAAGGCTTGTGTTGAGAAGTCTGTAATTCTAATGGATTTGCCTTTGTAAGTGATTTATTGCTTTTCTCTAACCACTTTGAAGATTCTGTTCTTGTGATTGACTTCCAGGATTTGACTTCGATGTGTCATGGGAGGTTTTCCCCTGATTGTGGCTATTTCGGATTCTCTGTGCTTCATTTATATATATGTTAAATTCTTTTACCTTATTTGGGAAAAGGGTGGGGTTTTTTTGTCATTTGTACTATCTTCTGATTTTTCACTAATTCCAGTTAATCTTATTTTAGTTACCTTTGTGTCATCTAGGAGCTTCTGGATCCATTTTTATATACTCTAGTTGTTTTTAAGATTTCTCCCTTTGATTGGTCACAACAAAAGCTCTGTCTTGTAGTTGTGACACTTGGGCCTCCCATTGGTAACTTCTGTTGCCTGTACTTTGGATAAGAGTTTTAACCTCCTGAATTTATATTTAGAGCCTTTTTGTGGACTCTAATTATTTTCTGTGTTCTTCATATTTTACATCATTTTGTTTAGCTCAGGAAACTTTTTATTAGTGACTTCTGTAGACTCACTGATCATTTTGTTTATTTGGCCCAATTTGGCCCAATAGCTTATTCCGTATATGTTTTGTGAGGTTCCCAAATGTCTTACCGATCTTTTTTGCTGTATTCCCTCACATTTCAAATAACTCATGTGTGTGGTTTGGTTTCCTCCCCTCCTGTTCCCCACAGATTAGCTTTGAGTGAATTGGGAGTTCTCGGAGACATTTTGCTCGTGTGTCTTCTCTTTTTTTTTGTCTGTTCGGCTGCTGTTGTTGTTGTTGTTTTCGTGGAGGCTTGTGCGTTTATTGAGGTAGAAAGATTTTTTTTTCCTAATATGGAGACTCCTGTAGTTAACGTCTACTTTATAGTGTTGTCCTCACGATGTGGCTAAGTATTGGCCTTTGCCTCTGTCCTAGGATCCGATCACCTCCATTTATTTGGGTTGAGAAGTTGCAGCATATTTGTCCCAGCATCCACCTCTCCAGAAAAGGGCAACAATATTGTCAGTGACCCCAGTAATCTAGATTTTTGGCATCCCAAGAAAATCAGTTAATAGGAACAGCTATGTTACCTCAGCTATATTAATAAAATCAGCATCAACTATAGGATCAAATATAAACTGAGGATTGACCAAACCTATGAACCAATAATCTTCTGCTCCTAATCATATAAAAGGGATGTATAATTATAGTATGAAATTAAGACAAACCAAATAGTAACCTATACTATTTAGTATATATCTACGAAATGAAACAGTGTTTGTTATCTCTACTAACAAAATGGTGTTCAGCAGCAACATTGTAAATTTGACTAGTGATTCATAAGCTTAGTAGTTATACTAGTAAAGGTAGAAGTGGTGGATAAATGGAGAATGGAAAAAGCAAAATTTTGGAAATTAATCAGTGGATTATAGGAGGAGAGAAACTTGAGATAGTGTTAGAGAATGGTCACAGGAAAGAATGAACAAGATTAAAGAAAAAAACATAGCAAAGTAGAAGAAATAAAGGAAGAGAAGGAAAAATTGAAAGGGGAAAAGAGAAAAGGAGTGAAAAGAAACTAGAGAAGGAAAGAAAAGAAAAAAAAATTCCAAGCCTCAAAAAGTTCAATGAAGAAAAGATAAAAATAATTTTTAAAAAAGTACAATAAAAAAAAATTGAGCCTGTCTTAGTTACTTTTCTCTTGTCCTGAGACAAAATACTTGACGCCCAAAGTTAAGGGAAGAAATGTTTATTTAGCTCACAGTTTGTAGAGGTTTCGGTCCACGGCAGGGTGCCATGGCAGACAGGCAGAAGGCAGCAAGGCAAGCAAGAGAGCAAGCAAGGGGCCTAAACAGCTTCTACCTGTGCCTTATATCTTATCCTGCCTGCTAGGATTAGGGCAGTGCCAAACCAATCAGTGGATTGATTTAGTAATCACACGCACTCCAGATCCAGCCACCTCTGATCCAGCCACCTCTTATCACATGAGGCTTTGGGGAGACATCTAGACACAAACCATAATAGAGTCCAAGCAGAAATTCCTGTGTTTTAATTTAATTTAATTCCTGCGTTTTAGTGGTTTCTTTCCAAGATCTGCAGTCTCAGGATCCAGCCAGTCACAAGCTTTCCCTCCTACCTTTATGGCCAATGAGTTTTAAATTGCCCTCCCCACACCAGTAGCCCCTCTATCCATTTCCCAGGCTGTTGTTAACATCTGAGCCTAAATGTGCCCTTGCTTCTACTGGTAAGTGGGAAATACAGTCTGTCTTCTGGCCCCTTCTGGATGTAGTCCGAGGGGCAAAGTTTCAAGTGGACTGTTAGACTTCATGTTAGCAGTCACGAGGTTACTCCCTTCTCTGGCCTGGCATAGTCCTCATCTCAGATTAGATCGGTTGTTTAGTCTTCACTGCCACTCCATGCTAAGGGGAAGCAAAATGTAGAACCACCTTGGATTTGGTGGATGATCTCACCCTTGTGTCAGGGAGGTGGGATGCATCCATCCTGTACAGACCTGTGTACTCATTGGGTGGGGAGGTGCCATCAGGCGAAGTTTGCTTCTTCACCTTGTTTGTTTTTTAGATTTATTTAGTTATTGCCCTACATTTTACAGTATACTTTTTAATATACCATAATCTAAGTCTACCTTCAGATCACAATAGAAAGCATCAAATTTATTTATTTATCTTATAAGACCATATAAAGTTAATTATACAAACAGACTAACAGCCAGACTAATAGACCAAAAATCATATAAAACGCATAAGACAATTACACTAAATCAACGTACACTTTTAGCTACATTGTCCATGCTGGATTGCAGTAACATTTCTCTCTCTTTTTTCCCTCTCATCTGTCTTTTATTTTGCACTTTTTTTATATACTGAGTTTCTAATATAAGAAAAACCATGCAATATTTAAGCTGTGTGTCTGGTTTACTTCACTTATAACATGGTCTCAAGGTGCATCCATTTTCCTATAAATGACTCAGGTTTGTCCTTTTTGACAGAGTAGTGCTCCACTGTGTATAAATGCCACATTTTCTTTGTCCATTCATCTGTTGATGGGCATATACTTAAGACCTAAATTATGGAAGCGGTCTGTATGTTACCCAATTTTGAGTTTGCCACAGTTTTGGAATGCTTGATTCTGGGCTTTTGTTGTTGTCCTTGCCTTGGTTTTTGTTTTTTATTTTTCAGTTCTTGTACTTTTTTCATTTCAGGTCGAGAAATTTCAGTTGACCCATATCCAATTTTAGTGACTTTTCCTCAGCAGCATTTTAACTACTGAGGAGAACATTGAAGGATTAATTTCTTCTACAGTGTTTTTTTTTTAAATTTCTAACATTTTCTTTTGTGTCTTCAAGTTTTCCTTTTCAACTTTTTCCATTGAGGCTACCAGCATATTATGAATCCAAATCAGAATTCTCTGTCTGATAATTACAACATCTGTGTCACATCTGAACCTGGTTCAAATGCTTGCTTTTTCTCTCCAGGCTGTGTTTCTTTTTTCACTTTTTGTCATTCCTTTTCATTTTTTATTGAAAGCCAGATACATTGTTTTAGGCAATAGGAATTGAGGTAACAGGGTTTTAGTATGAGGATTTACGTTGATCTAACTAGTTGGCTTGTGCCTCAGATTTCTTGTAGCTATAGCTGTTGAGAAGCTTCAGATTTCTCCAGTGCCTTTGTATTCACCTGCATCCTTGATTTAAGGCTTCCTCTGAGAATGATTATATCTTGCATCTTTTTATAGCTGTGATTGTTGGTTATACTGGAAGTATGTGCTGTTGTGGCAAGGTGTTGAAGAGGAAGGAGTATCCAGTAATCTCATTAAATACTAGTATTTGGTCTTTCAGTGGACCTTTGTCTGAGAGGTAGAACATGGGTATCATTCCCTCCTCCCCCCATGTCCCTTTCTGGCTGTATCATTTCTAGATGCTTTCTTGAAGTTCTCTGCACCCTGATCACTCTGTGTGTGTGTGTGTGTGTGTGTGTGTGTGTGTGTGTGTGTGTGTGTGTTGTTTTTCCAGTAGGCTACACTGGAAAGTTGCAGTAAATTGTCAGCATTTCCCTCTGGCAAAGTATTTCCCTTTCATTAGGGCGAAGCATCTGAGAGATTTAAGAAAAACTTTTATTCCGCTCTCTGCTCTCCCCTCTTCTTGCCCTGGCCTCGTGGGTCCCTTTCTTGGATCATCAGGGTGAGAACTTAGTGGGCTTGCTAGAAGGAAAGCTAGGTATAATAAGACCCTACTTTATGATTGTATCCTAGAAGTGTTTCTCTTTTTTTACTTAGCTTGTAGTAATTTGTAAAAATTACTAAGTAAGCAAATATTTCTGCCATGCATGGCATCCAGTGACTGCTGCTCCAAGTAAGATTCCTCTTTGGATTTGTCTTTCTACATTTTGAATTAGTAGTTTGCTCTGTATCATCCAGTCTCTGGTAGGTTGAAAAAAAAGTCATTGATTCTAAATTTGTCCGGCTTTGATTTGTAAAAATGGAAATGATGACTTCCAAGCTCTTTCATTGTCTGAGCTTTTCACTGAAAGTTTTTTCAATTCTGTGATTTGGAAGTAAAGCTTAAAAGTTATTTTTTAGAATGATCTTAAAACAAAAAGTAATCTAATAAATAAGTGGAATGCTTTCTTATAGAATTGGAACTATTTTTTTGAAATTATGAAAATAAGAGAACAAGTACAATTTCTTTTTTCACTGAAGAAAATGTTTAAATAAGTGTGGGTGTATGTACGTATCGTATTATATTTGTTTCTTGACCTCCCCAAAAAAGGTTGAAAAGAAAGGGTTTAGGAATGGCATTAGAAATCATGGACAATAGCCTCCTTTTTAAAAAACAGAAAGTAATAGTCTAGGAAGAGAAATAGCAGAGCAGGGTCTGGGAGTGGAGACAGAATCTAATACTGACAAAGCTGCTGGAGCCTGGCTCCGGTTTTGCCTGATTTATTGTACCTTCCCTGTATGTCAGGAAAAGCTTTGGGATTCCTGCCTGCTTCTGTATTTGTATATTTGAAGATAACACATACCACCATGATGATATGAAAATTAGGGACACTGAAAAGAAAAATAGTTATTTGGTGTCATCAGAAAAACCTCAAAAGGATTTTAAGAAAGAATAATCAATCATGTCATGAATGGGACATGAAAACTAATTGTGCTGTGAAAACTAGTTGTTCTACTTTGGAATCTTTGGCTTAAGAGTAATTGTGTCTACAGTGGTGCACACTCCTCAAATATTAAGGGAAAATAGTTAGAAAAGAAGTTTCAAAAGTCAAAATGAGCAGAACAGCAATGAAAGAATCTGAAATTATTAGCCATGATTTAGTTGGATCACAATATTACAAGTGCAGTAAATAGGAAGAAAAAATACTCTGTCAATGGAAAGTCTAATTTCAGAATAATTTTAAGGAAATCCATGGATTTCAAATAACATTATTTTAGAGGAATAATGTTAAGGTTATGCATTTTATGGTCTTAAATAAGCTAATAAATGATCATTTATTTCACATATTTTAATGAAAATGGTGTTGCTTAAGTGATACCAGTTAGCTGCTTTTCCTTACACAGAAATTAAATGTGTTTATTAAAGATTATTTTAAAATATGACATAAGGTAGTACAGTGTGTTCAGATTAATTAGTAAATCCATTATCATGCAAGAAATATAAAGCAATTAGTGTTCCATGCATTATGTTATACTGATAGCATAGAGACAGGTAAGATTAAGTATTTTCTTGGTTTACTGAAAAGTTAATATTGTTTTAAATGCCACAGTGGTGTGGTAAATCCCTGGCACTCCTTTTTTGAGGTTGGAAAAGGCAGCATGATCTTTGAAGGTATGATGGAGAAATTCACCAAAATTAGAATTTTGCTCTTTTGCTAAGGCATTCAGGGCAGAGGGACACGCGCATCCAGACTGTGAAGCAGCATTGGTTTTTGGGAACTGAAAGTCCGGCATTGCTGGAGTAGAATGAGTAGGTGCGCTCTGGTTAGAGACAATAGTCACAGAGGTAGCTAAGGGTTTTACAAATTGTAAAGAGATGTAGACTCCAAATGACCCAGGATTGAAGAGTGGAGTATGTAGAACCATGTCACTTCTGTAATTCTCTTTTTTCTTCTATGTTTAGATTTTAAGAGGATTGAGTAATTCAGTTTTACAGCTATGTAGATCCTGATCTCTTCTGCCAAAAGCAACCTTTATCAATGTTTTATAATCTCATTCCATTAAATGAAGAAAATGACTCATCCAGATTAATCCAAAAGTCAAAGGGAAGTTAATTGAAATCTTCTTCTCTTAACATCTCCCACTTCAAATTCTTCTAAAAACTGCGTGAAATGTTAAGCAAGGTTGTAGAACTATTTGCATATTTACAAGGGATAAGCAGTAACATTTGTGAGTGGTTGATATGTGTTCAGTTTTATGATTCCATTTCCCTAGCAATTTTAGCTTTGGAAATTAAGGTTCAGAGGGCAGTTTGACTTTTGCCTTTGAGCTGTAGGTCTAGGGGTTTAAAGAAATCCATAGTCAGTTTCTGTGTTTCTTGGCCCTTTTCCTGTGAAAATTTTCCACTGAAAGGCTAGAAGCCATAGACAGTAACCATTATGAATATCTCCATTCAAGATCTGTAAAAGGAAGACAGAAATGGGAAGCCTCAAAGGAAATTGAGACCTTCCACCCACCATTTCCTTCTTTTTTTCATTTAATAGCATGTGATTGATAATATGTTTTATTTAACCCAAAATAATTTATCTTTTTCTGCAGAAATAAAAGCATATTCTACAGAGAATTACATTTGCTAACTTTCAGGATGACTTTGAAAACAGAAAAAATAAATATAGAAATGATACTAGATAGGGATATATTTTTCACATGTACGTGATTTCAGATCTCAAAATTCTTGAGGTAATATTCAAATAAATACTATTAAATGACAGAGTTTTTTTGTTTGTTTTTTTGAGGATACAACCAGGAAGAAACTTAAAACCTTAAGAATAATTACATTTTATAAATTCTGATTTTTAAAATTCTAATTTGCTAATTAGAATGGCAAAAATATTTATATACATTTTGCTTTTATGTAATGGTATCATTATATAAGTTGGATGAATTTGAATCAAATGAATTTGAGTCTCTGGCTAGTTATATTGACTAAATTTCCTTTCTTGGATCTTATCAGGTATGAATATAAACTACCTTTAGATACTCCTTGTATTTACTTTTGTATTTTTCTTTTTTATCCAGATCTAGCCTATGGAAATTAGAAGGTTATGCCAATTTTCCCTTTTTTTTTTTTTTTTTTTTTTTTTTTTTTGTGGTACCGGGGATCGAACTCAGGGCCTTGTGCTTGCAAGGCAAGCACTCTAATCACTGAGCTAAATCCCCAGCCCTCAATTTTCCCTTTTTTTAAAGTAAGAAAACATGTATCTATTAAAAAGTTTGAATGGTGCTGTAGTAGTAATACTAGGGAAGAAGTATTTTTCCTCATCCACATATGACCTTTTGCCAAATTTTTTTTTTTTTTTTGGTGCTAGGAATCGAACTCAGGGCCTTGTGCTTGTGAGGCGAGCACTCTAACCACTGAGCTAAATCCCCAACCCCAAAGATTTTTTTTTTTTTTTTTTTTTTTTTTTTTTTTTTTTTTTTTTTTTTTTTTTTTT
>PVJO010031843.1:0-13847 GCA_004026905.1 Hystrix cristata
AGCTAAACCACCAGCCCCTTCTCCTGAGAATTCTAAAGACACAAGTGTTCAGACCACGTTTTCTGCTTTGCTTGGTGGCCCAACTTGTAGTAAGCTTGGGAGACAGACCAGCCAGTGCTGACAGACACTCTTTCTTCTGGGGACACAGGTCTCCTTCTGTGCACAAATGAAGACCACTTTCAATATTCTGGACGATGCCTGTAATACTACAACCACCACAATGTCTTTGGAGGTAATGGTGAAATGTTTGTAATTGTGTTTGTGTTTTAAATATTTGGGGGGACTTAGGGTGCAGAAAATCTTCTTAAGAACTCCTGGATTGTGAATTAAAATGTATTAGAATTGTGTACTGGTCAGATTGCCCATTTCTGGGACCAACTACCTGACACCCACAATTTAAAGGAAGAAACGGTTTGTTTGGTTCATGGTTTCGGAGTTTCAGTCCATGGCCGGCTCCAAGGCAGGACTGTCATGGCAGAAAGGCATAGTGTAAAGAAGCCGCTCACCTCATGGTGGGCAGGAAACAGAGCTGATTTGCTTAATTGAAAACTAATATAACTCATTTGTTCTAAGCATGCATTCATTCATAATGTTTCCAGTTTGAATTTCCATAATGATTTACCCTGTTTACAAACTTAGTTAAATCCCCTGAAACCTTTCATCCAATGTTTAGAGAGAATCTAACAGGCAAGGTCACTAAGGCCAATGAGTGTACCACAATTACTACTTTTTTTTTCTTTTTTCTTTTCTTTTTTTTTTTTTTTTTGGTGCTGGGGCTCGAACTCAGGGTCTTGTGCTTGCGAGGCAAACACGCTAACCACTGAGCTAGATCCCAGCCCCAATGAGTGTATCAGAAATCCTATCAATTATCTATCTATAGCTGGATATTTGTACATCCTCAAGTCTCTGAAGCACACAGCGCAGTTTAAAAGCATCCATGTTCTCTTAGATTGTTCATATTAAACATCACACTTTGAATAGCATTTTGCAATGAAATTCCACAGTTAATTTGTTAGCTTCTCTAATGTATCAAGCTTTTGCACACCCTTTAAAAATAGGCTTCCAAATCATGCTAAAGAACTCTAACCTTCTAAATTCGATACAAAAGTATCACTACTAGGAATTCTTGTTTTTATTTGTGTTTGTTTTTTACTTTCCTGAGTATACAAAATAAAGTTCCCAGGTAAGAATAATAGATCTAACACTGAAGAGGGGATTTAATGAAACTTTATCAGCCAAAGAACTGGGAGTATCAATCCCTCTGTGAGTCCCCATGACTCAGTCACCTCGCAAAAGCCCCATGGGAGGCTTTGGGGGGACATCTAGCTATAAACCATCACAATATGCATGTTATTATGTTATTTATATAGCAATGGCACAGGGATTTTTTTGCTTGTTGATATGTATAAGTACACAACATCCTTCTTTTAATAACAGCTACACATTCCCCTAAGATAGGGTTTCACTTTCCTTTACAGAAGCAATTTGTTAAGCATTCAAGATTTCTAGATATCACCTTGAAAACCATCAGAGAAGGTCTTTGCACACATTTAAAGTATTTCTAGAGTGAATGATTTCTGGAGGGGCTGGGGATTTAGCTCAGTGGTTAGAGCGCTTGCCTAGCAAGCACAAGGCCCTGAGTTTGATCCCCAGCACCAAAAAAAAAAAAAAAAAAGAGATTTTTGGAAAGAAAATTGCTGGGTCAAAAAGTATGCATTTTGTTCTCTGTATGGAGGAAGAGGAGGAGGAAGGGAGGGGATGTGAGAGAGAGAAAGAGAGAGAGAGAATGAACAAATATCTTTTCTTGCAGAGTACAGCTCAGAGATTTTCCTCTGTGCTTGGAAAGATGTCCACATGGAACAAATTCTCCGAGGAGAAGACAACCACCCTGGCCACAGTCTTACTGGAGAGTGTGCGGAGCGCTACGTTAGCTGCTTTCCTGAAAGCATCAGTGAATGTCAGCCAGACTATTCGCACAGAGCACATGGGTACTGTATACCCTACATGGCAGGGCTTCCTCTGGTTGCTGATTTTGGAGGTGACTTTGGCAGTGAGATTCTTGGCCTTCCCATCTACCCTTTCCTCAACTTCTATGAAACCCTAAACTCACAGCAAAGTAAATATAATAGTATTAATAACATTTACCATTTATTGGGCACTTGGCAAAGGCCAGGCACTGTCTAAAGATAATGTCATTAATTTATTAAACAAATATTACTTCTTGACCACTATATCTTGAGTAAAAGTGTAATAGTCATTTTCTGCATTTAAATATTTCTGGCTTTCCCTGTGGGGTCCACAGTAGGATTGGTTTTCCTAATACGAGGTTGGGTGGAATTTTATGAACAAATTCAGGCCATGGTTGCCAGTGTGAGACCTTCTAGAACTTTCTATCCCTTTGACTTTGTGCCTGATAAGTGATTTTGATCACAGCTGCTCCATCTACTTCAATCTCAGATTTAGGACACTACAGAGAAGGACCACAAGTCAATTCAGTTGGACACAAAGCATTAATGAGAAATAAATGTTAGTTTAACCCATAACGGTTGGTATTGTTTGTTACTGCTGCATAACTATTTCCTGACTGATACACACTTGCTAACTGGCCACTTGGGAATAGAGGTGCTACAGATCTTCTGCAGCAGCCCCCCGTGCCTGGTCAGAGTTCCCATATTAGTCGTGTACACAGGAATTCCATTCTAATGGATTCTGAAAAGACCAAATGGCATAACTATTTCGTAGACTTTCACAAGTAGCGACCTCATGAACACAACTGATCACACAAATAGTACATTTTGGTGGTTGAGGAAGACAAGAGACATCTGGCTCCATTATCTTATTTTCACGAAGCCCCAGTGGGGTAGATCTAGTAGTTATTGCCATGTTACCAATGACAACTAGGAAGCTCAAACAGGTCCACACTCTGCTAGAGTTTACACAGATGGTGAGTGCCCGGGCTGATCTTGCTGTTTCCCTCTATTTTTTGCAGTTCAGTGGGTTGAACCCAGGGCCTTGTGTATGTATGCCACATAAATCCTATAACCTCTGGCAGGTACCTCCACCAGAAAGCACAGCTTGACCCTTATCCAATGCGCCAGGCTTACCCCAATCCCTTCCTATTTGCTTTGGCTTTGGGAAATGTACCCAAACTTTGAATAACCAGATTAGAGCAGTGTTGTCCTCCACCACTCTTCGTTTTAGTCAGCTTTCTCTTACTGTAACAAACACCCAAGATAAATTTACTTGTAGAGGGGAAAGAACAGTTTTGGCTCATGGTTTCAGAGGTTTCCATCCAGGGGGGATTTTCCTGCATGCCATTGGACCTGTGGCGGGGCAGCACAGCATGGCGATGAGTACATGGGGGAGGAAGCTGTTCGCCTCGTGGCAGACAGGAATCAGGAAGAAGGAGAGAGGAGAGGACCAGGTCCCAATATCCCCCTCAGGGATTATGCTCCCAGTGACTTAACTTCTGCTACTTCTTGAATTTTCTACCACCTCCCAATTATACCATCGCCCAGGGACCACGGCTTCCAAACACTGGCTTTTGGAGGACGTTCTAGATCTGAAAAAAGCAGCTGACTTCAACTCCACTTTTCTTTTATACGTCCCAGATAATAGGAGTGCCAATTAGCGTTCTCATTTGGGGGGGCTGCTGTCTTCCTGTCATTCTTCAAAGGATCAAGACCATCCTGTGATGAGTTGCCCTTTCTGTTCTTTCCTTTGGTTGCAACAATGGAACCTTTCATAGAAACCAACTTCAGGAGCTGTTTTCCGAGTGACCTGATGCAAATCTCCTTTCTGTTTTTAGATATTGAGAGCAAAGTTATCAACGAACAATGCAATGAGTCCTTTCATTTGAAAGCCAAAGGGGATGAGATGATTGTTGGGTGTTCCATCACTGAAGAATTTGAAACCACAGGTACACACCCACTCCTGGGAATTCCAATCACAGGGCACGGAGGATATTTATTGATCATCTGCAAGGGGCCAAGACCTGTGCCAGGTGGCTAAAAATCAGTGACAGTGGGGGAAGAA
Source organism: Hystrix cristata (assembly GCA_004026905.1). Taxonomy (NCBI): domain Eukaryota; kingdom Metazoa; phylum Chordata; class Mammalia; order Rodentia; family Hystricidae; genus Hystrix; species Hystrix cristata. The sequence continues at coordinate 4,036 of PVJO010031843.1, forward strand.
ATGGCCTGCATCTGGTATGCTGACATTAACTATGGTCTTCATGTCATACAATAGATCTCTTGAACTTCTTCCTCCTGTCTAACTGGAATTTTATATTCTCTGACCAACACCAGACCAATACACAAGCTTCCGGTGACTAGTGTTCTACTCTCTTCTTTTACAAGATCAGCACTTTTAGGTTCCTCGAGACAGTGAGATCATGTGATATTTGTCTTTCTGGGCCTGGCTTACTTCACTTAGCGTAGTGTTGGCATCCATGTTGTTACAAATGAAAGGATGTGGTCCCTTAAAAATGCATATTGTATTTATATTTATTTTTAAGACTTTCTCCAGGTAAGAGCCCCTTGGGATTTCTTTAAAATACTTGGTTCTAGTGAAGGTTACATCTCTGGCACTTCACTGCTATTTCAGCCCTTAGAGTAGTCCTGCAAGGCACACAGGATATTAAAGTGTGTGTGTGTGTGTGTGTGTGTGTGTGTGAGTGTGTTGGCTCATCTGTAACAGCTCCCAAACTAACAATTCTCATTTTTCTTTTTCATTTGGGGAACGTGTAGGGACCAGCGGAGTGGCTTTTGTTTCCTTTGCGAACATGGAGTCTGTTTTGGATGAGCGCTTCTTCCAGGACCCCCACACGCCCTGGGACAACACCAAGAGGAAACTGAGGATGAATTCTCGCATTGTTGGGGGCATGATGACTGGAGAGAAGGAAGCTAACTTCTCAGATCCAGTTATCTACATCCTGGAGAACATTCAGGTTGGTGTCCAGAACCCAGTCAGTCTTTCAAGAAAGTCTTGTTTCTCCAGTGGACTTAACTCTTATTTGGTTAAAACTAAGCTTTTATTTTGAAATAACTAAAGATTCAACTGTAAGAACGAATACAGAGAAATCCCATGTACCCTTTCCGAGTTCCCTAGATGGTGAGAGCATTTGAAGCTATAGCACAATATTACAGTGAAAATCTTGGGGCTGATGCTACCAGGATACAGTGTATGTTGATTACCACAATAGTCTCTCCTCGTGTCTTTTTTTTAATTTAAATTAATTCTTAAATGGACACATAAAATCACAATTGTGCAAATTACTGGGGTAGCATGTGGTCTTTCAATACATGTATACGTTGTGTGATGTTTTAAGCTGGTTTTAACATTATTACTTGACACATTATATTTCTATGTATTTATGGGATACAGTATGGTAACTTGAAACAAGTGTACAATATGTAAGGGCCACTCGGGGTAATTTTAACTAGCATTTGCATCTCCTATAATTTTTATCATCGCTGGGTGTTGGAAAACTTTGGAGTCTTCTATTTATTTTGAAATATATAATAAATTATCATAGATTTAGCTTTCATTTTTGATAGGGCCATCAAAGCAGGCAACTTCCACAGTTTCTTTCAACTCAAGTTCATTCTTCGAAACCACCTGTAGGGAAATGAACTCTGCTGTTTCTATACGGCATGATTACGTTCAACAGCAGGCACAATTTTGGGGAGATTAAATAAAATGAACGCAGGAACAATCACAGGCGGTTTAGCCGTCAACTCCAACCCAGTCAGCCTTGGAGAGGGGAGATTTCTTTTCATCGCTGTGTAATGAAATATCAGTATTTTCCTCTATTCCCTACAGAACACATCGCACACCTGCTGGTGGCAGGTGGCTGTTGAGGCTGGTCACAGGTTGCATCAGAGGCAGGTTCTCAGGTTGCAGGGCTCTCTGATTTTTCAGCCAAAGCAGCGATCCGAGCAGCCCATGTGTGTTTCCTGGACCACAGATGAGGAGGACGGGAGGTGGACGCTAGCCGACTGCATGATCCTGGAGGCACAAGAGACACACACTGTTTGTGGCTGTGACCGGATGATGAACTTGGCGGTTATCATGGCTTCCGTGGACCTCACGGTCAGTACTGATAGTGTATACTGTGGCTCTCTGAGTCTCTGGCCTCAGATCCAATGGGAAAATATTGTGTAAACATCTACTGTGTGTCCCCTGTGGTGTCAGCCATTGTAAGTAGTAGCTACAGGGACAGAGGGATGTGTGCCATGCTGCTGTCATTTAGAAATTCATGATATGCTTGGGAAGCCATGACACTCAAATATAAAATAAAAAAATAATAACCCTAAACAGGTGCGGGCACCACATGCTCTTACTTAATGAGCACCTATTGTGTGCTGGCTTATTTGATTTAAATTCATTGTTCTTAGACCTATTTCACTGGAAGTGAGGTTGAGATTCAGTAGCCTACCCAGTCACAAAGCTAGTCATTGATGAAGGTGGGCCTTGAACCTGGGGAGAGTCTGCTTCCAAAGTTGTCTTTCCATTAAACTATACTAATAGAGGAAAAAGTCGTGCTACAGAAAATTGGAAGTGTTTCTTTCAGTGGGACTTGCTGGTGGATCAAGGAGGAGACAGAATGTGCAACGAGTTTTGGTAAATGAGTGGATTGGGTGGATAGGAAAGTGTAGGAGAAAGGATCCTTGCACTTCATCTTAGGCCTGACATTTAATTCCCAGCCAGGGAGGGGCTAAGTGTCATACAGAGGACCAAACGGTTTAGATCTTAGGGCAACAGGATCGAGAGCATGACTGGCCAAGTTGTCGAGTCCCACCTCCCTTCCTTCTTATGTGTGTCTCCTTTGATATTCACTCAGCCTCTGAACCGAACCCAGCCCTCTCACTGAAAAACCAGGAACAAGAAAAAAAAAATAGTAATGCCAGTACTTGCCTATTGTCTACGATGCTACTGCAGTATTCAAAAATACTTTCTGCATTTTCATGCAATTCTCCTAAAACAACTCTAGAAAGAAGTTACTGTTGGCATCCTCCTTTTAACAGATTAGCAGACTAATGGAGGGAGCAATTATTTATCTTGTCCAAACTTCCACAGCCAGAAACTGGCAGAATCATACTGTTTTCTTTATCGTTTTGTGACAATATCATTCAGAGGCGCTCGTGGGATGGTAGCTGGCACATCTTTAACATAGTGACAACACTCCAGTAAATTTGCAACTAATTTCAAAATTTGTTTTGAAGTAGTGGCTTAGGGGAAGTACTTCACTAAAGTCGGGGCATGCACGAATGTCTGTGTTTCGGCTGGAATTCAGTGCAAGGAGCAAAAACCACTTCAGGTATACCAAGCAGAAAAGGATTTAACATGGACAACAGAGTTCTCAAAAAAATAACTCAAACAGGGTGGTGAAGTTAAAGTCAGGAGGTTTCCAGGTCACCATCTGTACATTAATCCAGATGTTGTAAAGGGCTGGCCACATGTCACATCACCGTCATGGTATAGGGAAGGTGGAATCCATCCATGGCTCAGCCCTATCTGCAGAAATTTGGTATTTTCTTCCTTTCTGCCTTCCCAAAATGTCATGGAGACACTTCATTGGAGGACCCAAGTTCAATCATCCGGGAACTTGACCCCAAGGATTTCTGGGAAATGAGGTCATTCAGTCCCAAATCACATACAGCAGGGTGGGGGTGAGTGCTGAGAGTCCAGTGAGTTGCAAAAAAATGATGATGGACAATGTCCAGTTCATTCTGAGAGTCAGAGGAAGAAAAGCCCCTGAGCCCTGTCTGCCAAAGCAGAGGTCTGGATAATTCTTCCTGTCTGGATGGTGGTGGTATTTTGATTCCACTGAAGACAACGGTGTACCTCCTTCCTGACAGGTGAATTTCTCCTTGTATGTCATCAGCCACGTGGGCATGATCATCTCCCTGGTGTGTCTCGTCTTGGCCATCGCCACCTTCCTTCTGTGTCGCTCCATTCGCAACCAAAACACCTACCTCCACCTGCATCTCTGCGTGTGTCTCTTCTCGGCCAAGTTTCTGTTCCTCATTGGTATAGACAAGACCAGCAACCAGGTCAGCATCACTCAGGCTGTGCCCTGCTGTCTCCTCACCTGCTTGTCCTGGCTAGGCCTTTGCACACACCGGGCCCTCGCCCATCACACACAGTCTCTGGCTTCTCACCGAGAGGACTTCTTGTGGTAGCTGCTGGTTGAAAATCCCTTGCCTGACCACACCATGAGATGTGGTGGACTTTCAGATTACTTCCTTCGCCGGTGGGTCATACACATGGTGACACTGCCCCTTAAGAGATTCGGTTATGACAGCGGGGGAGGGTGCTGTCGGCAGCAAGTAGGTAGAGGTCAGGGGTGCTGTTACACCCCACTGTGCACTGGACGGCCTAGCACCCCAAGAGAGGAGTGGCACAGATCATGTTGCAAACTTAAATCACACCGAGAATCTCAACTCCTTTCTATCACGCTGCTTTGTGTTATTTCCCATCAATGATCTGAAACCATGGTGAGTTTTTTTAATTGTTTGTCATATATCTATCTTCCTTACTAGATTGAGAGCCCCACGAGAACAAAGACTTTGTCCATTCACACGCCCACACACACACACACACACACACACACACACACACACACATATACACACCCCCATAACCAAGCCTGACACATAACGGGCTCTTGGGGCTTCTCACAAGAAGTTCTGTTGACATCGAGGTGAAATGGTCATTGTTTTTACAGAACTACTCCCTCTGTGGGATGTTTCACTTCCCGGCCCCTTGAGTGTTAAAAGCCATTAGTACTTTCTTTATCATTTTGATCAGGGTTGGGCAAACCGTCTATAAAGAATCAGATGGAAAATACATTCAGCTTTGTGGACAACATGGTCTCTGTCACAACTATTCCACTTTGTCATTGTGACACGCAAGCAGCTGTAGATAATACATCGATGGGCATGGATTTGTGCCAATAAAACTTGATGTACGAAACAAGCCATCAGTCCATGGCTGTAGTTTGCCTTTCATGTCTTCAAACATTCTTTAAAGCACAACGGCCTGCTGTCCAGTTTTGCTAAAACCTTCCCAGTTGTGGTGCCGAAGGCCACACATCCTGGGAAACCTTAACAGCAGAGCAAAAGGGTGCGAGGTCTCACCACCGAGGAATGGTAGCACTCTTGTTAAAAGCCAGAGTCTGGCTGAAGAAATCTTTGCAGAATGACTGAATGGGCCATGTTTGGAGAGCTCCAGCCAAGGTGGTCTCTCTGGTGTCCGTTTCCCCTCAACCTCCTCCCGGGTGGAAGCCCCTCACAGGCAGGATTGTTCCTTGCAGACGGGCTGCGCCATCATCGCGGGGCTCCTGCACTACCTCATCCTCGCCTGCTTCTTCTGGATGCTGGTGGAGGCCGTGATGCTCTTCCTGATGGTCAGGAACCTGAAGGTGGTGAACTACTTCAGCTCTCGCAATGTCAAGATTCTGCACCTCTGTGCCTTCAGCTACGGGCTCCCAGCGCTGCTGGTGGGCATCTCCGCCAGCGTGCAGCCAGCGGGCTACGGGGTTCATGATCGGTGAGTGACCTTCTCCCTCTCCCCGGAGCCCTGCTGCTGGGGCTCAGGATGATCATCATGTACACAAGAGAAGGAACAACTGTAGCGCTGTGGCTCCCAAGGCTGCCGCGCACAGCAGTACAGGCTGTGCACTGCGTAAATCCAAGAGTTACTTTAGACTCACATTCCATGGAGGGAACAGCTGGTCAGCCTAGTTCAAGTTATGCTCTTTCTAGAGTGTGTAATACTTATGCTTAAGGAATATCAGGGTGCTATTACCAACAATGGCAGAATGACTGTTGTGTAGTTAAAGCAACAAATATATGTTAGCCACTGACTAGAAAGCTACAGTTCTCCCTCTCTTCCTCCCTCCTTTCTTTCCTGTTAAGGACCAATTTTGGAATGTTTTCCACACCAGAATTGGCACTGTGTACCGGTCTATGACAGAGCAGTGAAGGTCTGAATCTTCATGCAATTTGTGGGCTGGCGGGGGCAGAAAATTCACAAGTACACATACAATTTCACCAGTTCATTTATGGTGTTGAAAGCAGCCGTTTCCAAACCCTGCAATGAGCTCCGCTGGCGAGGGAGCCGCTGCGGGGAAAAGAAACTCGCCTCGGCTAAATTGTGGAAGCAACCCGTATACCCATCAATAGATAGCTGGATAAACAAAATGTGGTATCTATACATAATGGAATACTATTCAGCTATAAAGAATGACAGACTAGAGTCATTTATAGGAAAATGGATGGACCTGGAAAACATAATGTCGAGTGAAATAAACCAGACTTGCAAGCTGGAATACCGCATGGTGTCCCTCATTTAGTGAGTCAAAATATAGACAAAAGAAAAGAGTAAACAATGGATATAAAAAGGGAAAGGGTTAGATATAAGCTAATAGACAAAGGGTTCCAGGGAACAAGAAGAGGGCAAAGGGGGAGGGGAATGGGAATCCAGAGGAATAATGATATCTTAAAAATAAGAACCTAATAACCCAAACTTAAAGCAGTGACACGTACACTAGGTACTACAGTAACTTTCTGTAGTTGTGACTTAATGCTGCATCTATGTGGTTGTTTACATTGCTCATTGTCATAAGCAAAAGGCACAATGTATTGTGGTCTGCAAGCTTGTGGAATGGCCTGTAAGTTTGTATAATTTTGGATAAATTTTAATAAAAATCTATAAAGAAAAAAAAGTAACTCACCTCGGGATGGTTGAGGTGGGACTTCTTGCTGGAGGAGGCATCTGAGCTGCGATTTGAAGGGTTTATTATATACATGGAGAGCTCTGTACGGGTGGGAAATGGAGTGTGAAGGTTTTGAATGGATAACGCACTCGACCTCCAGCCCTGGACAGATATGCCAAGGACTTTTGCTCAGGCGGGTTGCCTGAAAGACAGTGTGCCATAGTCCAAAGGAAACTCAAGTGCAACTCGGGTGTCTTTAATATTTCCATCTGCGTCTCATCTCCCAGCATTCTCTCATTAGTGCATTTGTTGACACAGAAATAACTGCAAGGCCAAGACGGAGACAAGCGCTCACATTGTTTCTCTCTCTAGCTGCTGGCTGAGTACAAGCGCAGGATTCATCTGGAGTTTCCTGGGGCCGGTTTGCACAATCATAATGGTAAGCAAGTCATTTCGTGAAGTAGGTCTCGTAGGAGGAGTGAGGAACCCAAAGGGATCAGGAAGTCCCAGTAAAACGCAAAGCCAAGAATGTCTCTGCTCCCCTCAAGAGTTTTCTCTTGGGGTCCTTAACTCCACATTAGTATGTCGGATGACTTGTGACATTTTTTTTCATGCTGAAATGCAAAAGCCTTTCACATTTTTAATTTTTTTATTTGTATTAGTACATGTTTGCAGTATATAACTAGATTCATTGTGGGGACTTGGCACATGCACCCAACACACCTTGTTTTACATCTCCTTTCCTTTCATCTCTTGGTCCCCTTGTCATTTGCAAAAGATTTCTCTCTCTGTTTCCTCCTTCAGGAATGATAGGTGTGTCAGTTTGTACTAAGTACAGATGTTGAAGGAGAAAAAAGGTAAAAAATAAATAAACAAATAAAAGAAATTAACAGCAATGGGGCAAGTGGTGAGGTGCATTAAGAAATGATAAACAGAGGCCGAAGGAATTCTGAGCAGGTTGAGCATCTTTTTGCCTCTGTCTCCAATCTATCCTCTGCTGTCTTGCCTATTTTTGTCACGACTAGGAGAGTGGCTGCTACCTGCTTCTAGTGGCCTGGGATCCTCCCCAATACCTATGACACACAGCACGACAGTCTCTCTCATCTCACACTCGAATGACCTGACCCCGATGTCAGCGTGGCCGAGGCGGAGGATCCCCGCCCGGGACTCTGTGCGTCCCATTCTGAGATGCCGAGGGAAGGCCAACGAAGAGAATAAAATGTGCACTCGAGGCCTTCGCTATGTGCCAGACTTTTTAAATCTAAATTGTGGACTCACGCTGCATGAATAAACAAAGACCGCCCACATGAGAACGAGTCAAGACCATGCTGGCTGGGGATTTAGCTCAGTGGTTAGAGCGCTTGTCTAGCAACCACGAGCCCCTGAGTTCAATCCCCGGCACCAAAACAAATAAAAAAATAAAAGATTGTGCTGAGATTGCTGTCCTGTAGCAATAAGAAAGTCAAACGCGATCACCTGCCCTTGGCATAGACGCAAAAGCAGACGGGGGAGTGGAAAAGTGTGATGGTGGAAGACATAAAAGGGTTCAGGTGCCCCGTGGTGGGCGCCGTTGGTTCAGGGAAGCTGCAGGCCGGCTAATTAGAAGTGGGGTACACTATGCAGCCGGTTAGGGGGGAACCCGCACAACACCTGAGTCCCATCCCCTTGACCTCCTAGATCAACTCCGTCCTCCTGAGCTGGACACTGTGGATCCTGAGGCAGAAACTCTGCAGCGTCAACGCCGAAGTCTCCACGCTCAAAGACAGCAGGTGCCGCCCCGCCCTGTCCTGTGCTTTTCTGCTCTCTTTTCCTCCCTCCCACTAAAGCCCATCGAGTCTTTGTATGCTGATTTTGTATCTAAGACAGAGATGTGATGAGCCTGGTTAACACAGGACAGTGCCCGGATGTTAAACTTCCAACTCCAGTGCCGCCATTTCTGAGCTGTGTGACCCGAGCAACTTACGTAACTTCCCAAAACTCAGTTTCCTCATCTGCAGTATGGGGATATTCATATTGCTTACTGTATTGCCTTCTGTGGTCAGTTTTGTGGGGGGTTTTTGTTGTTGTTGTTGTCGTTGGGGTTTTTTGGTGCTGGGGATCAAACTCAGGGCCTCGTGCTTGCAAGACAAGAACTCTACCGCTGAGCTAAATCCCCAGCCATTGTATGAGCCTGCTAAATCATTTCGCATAGTTTTTGGGAACAGTGAGTAATAGTATAAGTATCCGCATATTCTCTGTGAATACTTAATGTGAATATTTATGGGAAGCAGAGTCATACTTTTTAAAAATTAATAAGGTCAGAAGGACTTTCCCATTTAATCAGTGAGATATTATATATTCGGTAAAATATATGCATTAATGTAAAAAAGCAGAACCCCTCATTTAAATAATCCCTTATTCCTGGACATTAAAATTTTTTGTTGTTTTTTGTGCGTTTTTGCTTTTGTTCTTTTGGGTTTTTTTAATTTTTACTATTATAACAGTATCGCTGTGAATACCCTTGTAGGTAAATTTTTTGACACCATAGTCATTTATTTGCAACTTTACGTGTGAAACCACCTGAATCAAGGGACGGCTTGGATTGTAATGGTTTTCGTCTATACTGCAAGTTGGTTTCCAGACAGTTTGTTTCCAGGTGTAGTAGTGTTTATTGACCTGCAGCGTTGCCAATATTGGTTTATTGAGGAGCTTCTTGTTTGTTTTTGTTCTTTCCTGCTTCCTTCTGACTTAATAGGCAAAATGCACTGTGATTATTGAAGTCCCCTATGTATAATCTTATCTTACAGATATGTAGTACTGTACATTAGAGATCTACATTACTTTTTTCTATTCCTAGAGATTATGCACTTTTCTTAATTTCCTCTTGCACACTTGCACACTTTTGTTAAAATGATGAACTTTGTTAGGTGGATTTTACCTCCATAAAAGCCTTCATAATGTTTTACACTATGGATTCAGCAATCATTTAATGCATTCAAATTTTTTGGACACCTGGATCCTTCTAGACTTTGATTAACACAAACAAAAGAGCCTTCGACACGTGCATCCACGCGCCTTCGTGCCCACGTGCATCGCAGGCAAACTGCATTTTAACTGTCTGCCCGACTCCCCACCTGTGAGCCTGGAGATTTCACGCGGCCTCTGGACTCTCCCGCAGGTTGCTGACCTTCAAGGCCTTTGCCCAGCTCTTCGTCCTGGGCTGCTCCTGGGTGCTGGGCATTTTCCAGATCGGGCCCGCGGCGAGCACCATGGCCTACCTGTTCACCGTCATCAACAGCCTGCA
>PVJO010031844.1:0-13856 GCA_004026905.1 Hystrix cristata
TTTTTTTTTTTTTTTTTTTTTTTTTTTTTTTTTTTTTTTTTTTTTTTTTTTTTTTTGGCAGTACAGTACTGGGCATGGAATCCAGGGCCTTCACCCTGAGGCCAGGCCTTTAGAATTTTTTTAAAATTTTATTTTAGTGGTACATTTTAGAGATGCATAATGATAACATTCATCATAGGAAATTCGTACTTGTAAAGGATATATCTTGCTGCTGCTTTTTTTCTCCATTCCCCTCCCTTCCCTTCAACCCTTCTTCCCTTTATTTATGAAAGTTTTGTTTCTATTTTTTCCCTTTTATTCTCTCTCTCTTTTTTTTTTTTTTTTACCTTGAGGGACAAAATTTTTTATTTTAAAAATTGGAAATGGAGTCTTGCTAAGTTGCCCAGGCTAGACTGGAACTTGGGATCCTCCTGCCTCAGCTTCCTGGAATGCTGGGATTGCAAGCATATGTCACCATGCTTGGTTTGTACTTTTCATTTCCAGCATTTCCCTGAGATCCTTTTTTATAGCTTAATGTCTGTGATGACTTTCCTATTTAATTATGCATTTGTCTCTTCTATCAAATATTTTAATGTTTTTATTATAGTTATTCTAAAGTCTTTGTCTAGTAATTCCAGCATGTAGCCCATCTCTGATCTGAGTGTATTAATAATTTCATATTTTGACTGTTCACTATGTTTTAAAATTTTTTTGAGTGAACATTTGTATGAAAACAATAGAGGCTGAAGTAAATATTACTTTCAGAAAATAACCCATCATTTCTTACGTCATTCTGACAGGATGTGGAGCTAAGTTAATAAACTACTTCTGGACTCTTCTGCAACAGACATACCTACATACATTTACTGATTTATTTTTTTGAGACAGGGTGTTGTTATGTATGTGTTCCAGGATAGCCTTGAACTCACTGTATATCCTAGGCAGGCCTTGAACCCATGGTGATCCTCCTGCTCCAGCCTCCTGAGGGCTGGGATGACAAGTATGTGCCACTGCACCAGCTGTGTTGCAACTTTAAGGAGTTGAAGAACCAGAGCAAACTTTTTTTTTTTTAACCCTTTGATTCTGAGCTGCTGGTTTACTGCCAAGGGGAGATTTCTGTACAGTCCGGTTGTCAGTTTCTTGGTCATTGTCAAATTTTGTTGACTTTCCAGTCCTGCCCAGGCTTTTGTGACTAGTGAGGTATCTTTCTATAGTAATACCTTCCAAAGGTTTCTGTGGTCCTCAGCCTTGACAGTTCAGTGTCCAGGGTGTCTGAGTAGTAATTTTTGGCAGCTAAATACCTAGAGTCTTTTGGATTGATTTCTTTCAGCTCTCATGCCTGTCCTTTCCCTCTTGAGAGGGCAGATTCCTTGCATTTGGTGGTCTCATTTTTTTTTTTTTTGAGTTCTTTATTCTAGGTATTATTTCTATAGCAGAGGAGAACTTGGAAAATTTTTCCCATTTTGTAGGTTGTCTCTTCACTCTGTTTCCTTTGCTGTGCAGAAGCTTTTAAATTTGATATAATCCCATTTGTTGGTTCTTGTTGTTTCTTGTACAACTGCAGTTCTGTTTAGAAAATCTTTGCTTGTGCCCGTGTCTTTGACAGTTTCATATATTTTATTTTCTAGCAGTTTCAGTGTTTTCTGTTTTAGTATCTGTGTCTCTAATCCATTTTGATTTTTAGTACATGGTGAAAGAGATGGGTCTGGATTCAATCTCATGAATGTGTATAGCCAGTTTTCCCAACACCATTTGTTAAAAGAGGCTCTTTCCTCTAGTATATGTTTTTGGCTTCTTTGTCAAAGATCAGACGATGAATTGTATCTGGATTTGTTTCTGCATCCTCTATTCTGTTCTGTTGTCCATTTTTGTGTCAGTAAATGCTGATGATGTTTTATCAGTGTAGATTTGTAAAATGTCTTTTTTTTTTGTCATGTGTCTTGAAATCTGAAATTGTGATGCTTCCTGCTTTGCTCTTGTTGCCCAAGATTACCTTTGCTATTCTGGGTCTATTCTGGTTCCTTATGAATTTTAGCATTATTTTCTCTAGTTCTATGAGAAAAGCTGTTGCCATTTTGATTGGAATTGCATTAAATCTGTATTGATGTGTATATATATGTTTTGGAAGTATTGCCAAATTTATATCAATATTTATAGACAAATTTATGTATATGTGTGTGTGTGTGTATATTATATAAGTTTTGGAAGTATGGCCATTTTGACATTATTGGTTCTGTATTGGAATGGGATATCTTCCCATTTTCTGAGGTCCTCTTTGATCTTTTTCAGAGTACTATAGCTTTCCTTATTAGAGGTCTTTCATTTTCTTGATTTTTTTTTACTTTTATTTGCATTTATTTTATGCTTAATTTATTCCTGTGTCATACATTTTTGTTTCTTTAGTTTCTTCTGGGATATCTTTTTCTTCTGTGCAGCTTCATCCTCTGGTTTAGGAACAATTTGTTCCTTCTCAGTCAGGATCATCTCAGTGTGGCAGGGGGAGCTCATGTATGGGTTAATCTGGCCATGCACTGTGTAAGTATGGCAGCACATCTTGGGTGCTTTGTTCACCTGGATGTGTTAAATGACCAGAGAATCTACATTTAAACCCTTAAGTTCAGCATTACTCTCTACATTTTTAAGCACGTGCAGAAAAAATTCAGCACTCTTTTTGGACTACTGACCCTGCGTCCAACTCCACTGTTTGGCCTGGGCACACGTACCAACTTCACCATTGTAATGCTGGAATGACACATGTTGCTTCTTTAATGTACTTGGTAGTTTTTCAGATATGCATTCCTTTGATGGCCTGGGCAGTTTCATGGGTGTTCTTAAGGTGAACATGAAGATTTGGGCTTCTTTATTTGCTTCACTTTGTGGGGTTTTCTGGGTCAAGAAAATAGCGAACTATTTTTGCTGGTCGCCTCAGGCTGCTTATAGGAAGAGTTCGAGTTCCTTGATTAACTTAATTCCTAAATATTGTATTTTTCTTGAAGCCACTATGAATGGTATTGTTTTCCTTCTTCGAGGGTTTTCCTTCTTGAAGGGTTCATTATTGGTGTATAGGAGCACTATTAAATTTTGTGTGTTCATTTTGTGTTCTGCTACTGTACTGAATTTACTAGTTCTAGGGAGTCTTTTGGTGGGATTTTTTGAGTCTTCATGTCATCTGTGAATTAGGATAGTTTGACTTCATCCTTTCTTGTATGTATATATCCCTTTTATTTCTTTCCTCTTGCCTGATTGGCCTGGCTAGAGTTTCGACTACTGTGTCAGTTTAAAGGAGTGGTGATAGTGGTGAACATTCTTGTCTTGTTGCTGATTTTAGAGGGAAAACTTAGTGTTTTTTCCCCTTTTAATATGTTGTTGGCAGGTTTGCCATAAATGGCTTTTATCAGATTGAGATAATGTCCTATACCTGTTTTCTTCAGGATTTTTATCATGAACAGACGTTGGATTTTGTCAGAGGCTTTCTGCATCCATTGAGATGATCCCGTGATTTTTATCCTTGCTTCTATTTATGTGATGTATTACTTTTATCGATTTGTGTATGTTGAACCTGGGATAAAGCCTACTTGATCATGGTGTATGATCTTTTTAATGATTTGTCACATTCTGTTTGCCAGTATCTTATTGGGGATATTTGGATCTATATTCATAAAAGCAATTGGCCTGCAGTTTTCTTTTTTAGTTGAGTCTTTGTTTGGTTTTGGAATCAAGGTCATGGTAGCTTCCAGTAATCAGTTTGGCAGTGCAGTACTCCTTTCTTTTTAATTTCATTATGGAGTTTGAGGATTGTAGATCTTACCTGAAGTTTTTATACAGTTCAGTGGTGAATCCAGTGGGTCATGGGCTTTTCTCTGGAGCACTTTTTAGTACTAGACAGTTTGGTAATATATACCTGATAAAATTTCTTTCATGCTGTTTGATTTTCCATAGGGTCTCTCAGAGCTAGTTTTCTAAATGTTTTCCATTCTTCTGAAGTATTAACTCCTGTCTTCAAGTGGTTAAATTGTCTTATCTCATGGTTTGAAATTAAAGTCATGCACATTAAATTATTCAACTCGTAGATTGCTAGTTGAGGAAAATTTGCCATTGAAGTGGAATGAAGAATTATTTCTGAGTAGCATGTAGTATTTCTTGGTAGACCAAGACTTAGTAGAACAACTAGAAAAGCCAGATGATTTACAGAAATTATGTATTTAAAGATAGAAGATTGGAAATAAAAATGGTTAAAGGAAGTAAAATTTTTCAGGGTGTGCAGTAGATTGCAGGACATTCTTTTTTCCGGATATGGACCAGAGGAAGCCTCTAGGCTAGAGCCTGGAGCTTGAGTGTTAAATTGGAACTGTGAGAGACCTTTAAACACAGAAAACCCTCCTTCCGTATATTTGCTAAATTCCAGTGCCCAGCTGGGCAGAAGAGATAAACCACAAGCTCAGAAAAGGAGATTAAGATTGCTTTTACTTTTGTGACCTTGAGATAAAGATTCACTAGGGGAGCAACCTTGGAGAACAAACAATAGGTGAGAGTGGAGAGGAAGTGGTGAATATACACTGATGATTTTCATCTTACATACCACTTTCTTCCTCTTCTAGTCATTTTCCAGAGTTTGATGCTGCTTAGACTGAGAGGCTAAAGAGCTAAATTCAAAAGTCTTTTAAAAGCAGAGCAATTCCTATAGTATGTAGATAGTAAGATAAGGACCTGCTATTCTTTCAAATGGAAACTCTACAGAGAGTCACCTCTTAGAACAGGGACAAATAAGGTGTAGTTATGTTTATAACAAAACTGCAATCTAACAGTATTCTGTGTCTTTAATGTTGTAGAGAGCAGTGATGACGAACCTTTTAGAGTGCCCAAACTGCAACCCAAAACCCACTTATTTATTGCAAAGTGCCAACACTGCAATTAAGTCTGAATACTCAGGTTTTAGTTAGAAAAACAGCTCATACATTAACATCTTTTGTCTTACAAGAAATAACATGTGTAGCATAGCTTTATAACATGTGTAGAATAGCCACCACTGTTACAGAGGAAGTATAAAAGCATATGTATGAGATTATTAGTAAGTGAAGGATGAATAAGGAACTCTCTAGGGTAACCACTAGAAGAAGAATGTATAATAAGAGAATAGAAAGAAAAATTAAATAGTAGAATATATTCTATGTGATAAATTCAGAAGGAGAAAAAGGAATCATAGAACAGACAACCAAATTAGTAATTACATTAATGGGATAAAATATCCCAATAAGTGGCAAAAATCATAGTGGACAAATACATGCTTCTTTCAGGAGATGCACATTAAACCTACCATGCACATGCTTTAGGATTCAGTCCCAAGACCATAAACCAAACCAACCAGACAAAAAAAAAACAACCTCAGTAAAACAAAAACCCCAAAAGGTTCAGAGAAAATGGTAGGAAAAGCTGTACCATTGAAATGGTAACTAAAAGAAAGAAGCTGTAACTATAGTAATTGGGCAAAGACTGTAATACAATAAATAATAGTAGAAAAAGAAAGCTACCTTTTGTAATATAAGGGGACTGATTTTTCCCCAGACTTAGCACAGTCCTAGATCTATAACAGTAACATACGTTGAACATCTGTAAATCAAAGTATTTTTTTTTTTTTTGATTTTGCACTAAAGAGAGAAGGACAAATACACAATGATGTAGTTGTGAGGACCTTGAGTATGTTTTTCAAAAGTTGGTAAACTAAGCAGGTATATAGAAGATGTATATATTGAATTAACAGACTTGACTGACTTAACATACATTAAACATTGAAACAGGTAATGATGGAATTAACATTATTTTCTGTTGTTCATGGAAGTTGTACCAGAATTGGCCATGTGGTGAGTCATTAAAGCCTCAATGAATTTTATTGAATTTTAATGATTATATTCTTTGATATTATAATTAATAGAATCTAATAGCAAAAGATAGCCAGAAAATCTCCAACTGCTTAGAAATTAAACTATATGTACTTGTTGTATTATTACATTTTGCCGTAGTGGGGTTTGATCCAGGGCCTTTGCAATGAGTAGTATGCCTGCATTAATCACCTTATGCTCACTGGGACTAAATATCCAAAACTTGGCAACTTAAAGAAGTTTATTTACATGTAAATAACCTATGGTTTGAAGAAGAAATTATAATGGAATTTAGATGTTTTGAATTCGTTGAAAATGAAGATGAACTACAATGAACTGGGATGCTGCTAAAGTATAATGCTAAGATGAAACATAACCTTATGAATTAGAAGAGGAAAGAGGTAGAAAAAGAATAGCAAATCAAATAACTGCAGTAGAAGGAAAAATGATGAGCAGATTAGTCAATAGAAAGTACTCTGTAAAATCTATAAAGCTTAAAAAGTAGTTCTTTGAAAAGATTGGTGTAACTCATAACTAACTTCACACACTAATTTAAAGGGGAAAGAGAGGAGAGGAGAAAGTGAGTGAGGGAGACAACAAAATTCACACATACCAGGAATGTAAAAGGGTACATCTCTACAGAGCCTACAGTCATTAAATAGTGAGCATTTGGATTTTATGAATAATTTTATATCAGTAATATGGGATGGAGAGAGTGAAGCAGAAATTTTGAGTAGTCGGGGGCTGGATCAATAATAGGGGCAACCGTAGTCCTTGTGTTGCTTTTAAGAACTGTAGAGTGTGGCTAGTCTGAGTTGAATTGTGTAAGGTTAAAATACTCAGCAGATTTTAAGTTTGTGGATAGTTTAGCTGAGTATTTGGAACTAAGTGCACTGTTATAATCCTGTCTGATGTTTTTATTTCCAGGGACAGCTAACTTTGATTGTATAAGGAGCTCAAGATTTAATGGTGGTCCTTTTTAGGTATCCACATTAGCTCCAGATGATGTGCAGTGTAGTGTGTTGTTGTGATTAAGAACTTGTGCTCCAACATCATGCTTGGTCAAATCCTAACACTGGCCCTGAAAAGTTGTGTCGTTATGATGTGTTAGCTATTAATTGTCCTTTGTACTCAGGACATCTGTCTCGCTCCCTGATCACCTGCTTCTTCACAGGTCTTAACATTTCTCTTGTAATTCTTTCAAATGTATATTCTTTTCTCCTCTCTCAACTTTCTTCTCCATTCTGTTACCACTCAGCTCTTAGATCTTTAAAACTGCTTATTCCAGGACTGCATATTTCTCCTTATTGGCCTCATCTACCTGGAGACAGGTACATCAAATTTAGCTTGACTGAAACACTACTTAATGTTTCTGCAGTAACTTCATATTTTGCTCGATTGTATTTTAATTCTTAACTTTTTCTTCATCCTTAAATTCTGTCCATATCATCTTCCCAGTAACTGTTCTTTCTTCAGTGTACTATTTTCTGAAGGTTGATCTCTCTGCACTTAGAAATTCCACCTATCTTCTCAGTGTCAAACCCTTGCTACAGAATTCTTCCTGCCTTCCCAACCAAAGTCTCAGTTTACAGGTACAAAACCCAAAGTAGAATTGAGAATAATAAACATCTTAATAGATTCATAAAAAATGTTGAATGCAAGAAGGCATGAATAAGCAGTAGCACCATCGCCTTAAAGAAAGCTCAAAAGTTCATCAGAAAAACCTTCCCTGACACCTATGGCAGAAATTAAACATTAGTCGTGCAAGGTGCCACAGGCCTGTAGTCCCAGCTACCTTAGAGGCTGAGGGAGGAGGACACTTTGAGGCCAGGTTAGGCAACATAGTAAGGCATTCTTTTTGTATACCCATAATTCCTATTGTGCTTTCTCTTAGGTTGTTGTATTTAATCATGGCACTTTTCTTTGCTTAGTCTTTGACCATCCTGAAAAGAGGAATTTTAAAAAATTATTGTCATTCATTCTTCTTTTCGCCTTGTTTAGCATGGAACCAGCCACATGTGAACAGTTTTTTTTTTTTTAAATAAGAACACTAGAATTATAGAAGTATTAGAATGAGAATGCAGTTTGGTTAGGTTAGAAATTAATCTTAGTATCTAATTTATGAAAACTGTCAGTTCTTTGTAAATTCTTCCATTACACATTAATTACTTCCACTACACATAAATTGTATTGAAAAATCTATACATTGTCTGATCATTACAATTGTTGAGAACCAAACTCATGAAAATGTAAGCATCATCATTTATATAAAGATATGCTTAAAACTAAGATTTTAGCATTTGGTGGTTTTTATTTTTGGATTTTTTTTTAAGTGTGAAGACTACAGGTATCTTTGATTTCTAAAAAAGATGCTATTTATTAAATATGGCAGATTGAACACATGGCTTTTCTTTCCCTGTGTATCTCCATTAAATGTAGACAGTTTCAAAGGACTAAGAAAATGGGAGAGAAAATGAGAAAGAGAGGTTAACTATAGTTTGGACTGTAAATCACAGGAATGTGCTGACTGACATAGCACTAGCAGAAAAGCTGAAGTCCTATGTAAGGGACTGGAGAGAAAACAGGGAAGAAAATAATAATAATAAAAGTGAAAATAAGAATCTCAGGACTTTAGGATCGGACAGATACCCAGAAAATTGACGAAGAAAATCTGCACATATTACAATGAAATTTTATGACCACAGATAACAATAGTCAAGCTTCTAGAGAGAAAGAATTTCTTGAAATCCAAATTAAAGGATCAGGCATAAAAGTTACATGGGACTTAAGAGCATCTGCATTAGATGCTAGGAAACTGAGGGGCACTGCCTTCTAAATTCTGTGTGAACTGTTAAGGAATGGCTACAGGAAATAAAGTTAGTGACAAAAATCAAGGAATACAACAGCATTTTGTATAATGTACTACTTCTGTATAGGAATAAGGTGATGGGAATGTGGATGGACTGTGTATCTCCATGGTTGTAAAAACACGGAATAGACAAAACCAACAACTTTATAAAAATCATTTTGGCGGGGGAGGATAGGGTGACAGAAGTAGAGAACAGACTTCTCTGAATAGAGTATACCTTATTGTATAGTTTGACTTTCGAATCCTCTAAATGTATTACATATTCAGTATAAAATTGAACTAGAACAAAAACTCCTTGAAAATTGAAGACATACCTAATTCTGTCTGAATTGGTGGCAACTGTACAGGGAAAATAGTTATTTCAGGTGTCTTTACAACACAGTACAGTATTTTAATTGTCCTTTGTTAGTAGAGTTGCAAAGAAATATTCAGCTTTATCCAGTGATCTTAGTTTTAGAAACACTGTTGGTATTATTTGAAATTATATATATTTTGTGAGGTAATATAAATGACTACACATGTCTATACAAAATCCGAGATTTTCAGTGTCAGAGAAAAGAAAATAGCAACCATAGACTTAATATACAAAAGCTAAGTCTGTGTCTTAATCCTAGGAACCTGTGAATTTAATTAGAAAAAGGGTTTTTGCAGATGTAATTGCTAAGGATTTTGAGATTGTTCTGGATTGTCATACAGGTCTCTAAATCCAGTGACAGAGGGCACAGAGAGAAGAGAAAGTGATGTACAGGTGGAGGTAGAGATATGAATGATACAAGCCAGAGAAGCGCAAGGAATATTGAGCAGCCACCGAAAGCTACAAGAGGCAAGGAATCGTCTCACATAGCGCTTCCAGAAGGAGAGTGGCTCTGTCAACCCCTTATATTAGATATCCGGCCCCACAGCTGTGAGAGAATAAATCTGTTGTTTAAGCCATCAAGTTTGTGGAAATTTGTTGTAGCATCTTGAGGAAACTAATACAGACAAATATAAAATCTCTGAAATTATAGCGAAAGATTTAAAAACATTTAACCAGACTTTTCTTAAAGAACTGTGTTATAGGATTAAACACATAGCTCTAGTTGATTAGGAAAAAAGTTATTTGCGAAAGATAATTAAAGCTAATAAATATGAATAGAATAGAATTAGAAAATAACTAATAAAAATAGATTCAGGACAGTGATCATTAATGAATGAAAATATTGAATAGAAAGGATGATGAAGGAAATTTTTATACACAAACTTGTGCTTTCTATATCACAAGCTGATCATTCTTAGCACTGTTATGTGGGCAGCCAAACATTGCCATGCGGATATCTGATGCAGTATGAACCACATAAGAAATAGAATCAAGTTGAAATAGAATCTGATTGTAGGTGGAGCTAATCTCCATAAGATAGAAGAACAAGTTAATGACATCACAAGGAAAACAGGCAACTCTAGAATGTAAGATCATTTAGAGACCAACTGACCATGTTTTCCTCAATCAATGTCATGGGGGGAAAAGAAATAGAGGAAGGACTGACTGCTCCAGATTGAAAAAAGATTTATGCATAATGTACAAATGAACTGACTCAAACCAATTGTAAAATGAAATTTTTTGAATCAGCTAGGCAAATTTGAGGTAATAGGTGATTGAAGGTTATGAAAATGATTGGGCAAGATTTCCATATTTTTAATAGACGGATACTGAATTCTGTGGAAGTGAAATGACAGTATCTAGGATTTGCTGTTTTTGTTTAAGAAAAATTATGATAGAACTACATTTTAGTCATTATAGTAAGTGGAAGCAATGTCATTTGAAAAAAGTTAATAGCATTATGTATAAAAATGATTTCCAATGTATTTTAAAAGGTTTTTACATTATCTCCCATATGTCTTTCTCAAGAATGACATATTCCACTGGAAAAATGGATTCAGTGAACCAAGAAAGACAAAAATATTAAATAGGCGCTCCACTCCAGAGAGAAGTGAAGAAAGTTCCTAGGATAACAGTATGCCCCAGGTCAGAGTATTAATTCAATTTGGAGTGGGAGGATATAGGACTTTAGGATGTGTGGGCTCCATGAATAAGAGGGCTAGCTGATTGCTGATAATACTACGTGGGGGTTTTCCACTATGTGGAAAATTTAACTGAAAGATGCATAGCGTAAGAAGAAGATGCATAGAAAGCTTAAGCAAATGAAAAAAAATGATAGTTTTTGTATTCTGGAGAATATGTAAAGTGCAAAAAGAAACATACTTATTTGGTAGTTTACTAATGGTAACAATATTATGTACATAGTTATTTAGATACAGTTGGATGATAATTATTTTGTGGTAGGAGGAAGGAAAAGTAAGGTGCATAAGGGAACTAAATCCTCATTTCCCACAGGGAAATCTATAGATAATACCCATATTTGATATTTCAGGGATTACCATTATAATTTTAAATAACAAAAAATAAAAGTGAGAATTTCACATTGTGGGAAGAAGGACTTTACTGTTGTGTTCCTCCTTAGCTATAAAAGAAAATGTAGTATGTTACAAAGAGGCTGAATAAAGATCCTCTCAAGGACAGGTGAAAGTGAACTGAGTCTGTTCTCCAGAGAGTATTTATCTTTCATTTTTAAAAATTGTTGTAGTTTACTTCACACTTGATGAATTTCTTTTCATGAATCTTTTGATTTTACTTTGTGATATTTCAGTCTTGAGAATTTTAAGTTGGGGAGAGTGGACTTGTATTTTTTAATATAATTTTGTTAAGTCTTTTAACAATAGATTGAAGTTCTAAAAATGAAGAAAACTTGCATTTTGTGAATATATTTTGTTGATGTTAAGAGTTAAGAAAGTAGTCATAGTAGAGATAACATTTTTCAAAAACCTGTTAGATTTTACTTGCAAGATTATATTTGCCCAAGACTTGAGTCCTCTTGTTTTCGGAAGTGTTTGTTATCACAATTCATTCACATTAGTAAAGAGAGCATTTCCATGAGTGAAAAAGAGAATGTAAGATAGTGTATGGTGAAAGTAGTAATTTGAATTTCTATCCTGTCTTGTAGCTTGCTTTCTATATTATATTGAAGTCATTCCTTGCTTTTAAAGTTAGTCTTTGAATTATCTTTTCAATATCTTTTCTAGGGTAGGTTCTCGAAGCTCTTTCTATAGCACGGATTGTTACCTTTAGTAAGAGCATGTCGTCCATCTTGCCATTCACTCCACCAGTGGTGAAGAGACTCTTAGGATGGAAGAAATCGGCTGGTGGGTCTGGAGGAGCAGGCGGAGGAGAGCAGAATGGACAGGAAGAAAAGTGGTGTGAGAAAGCAGTTAAAAGTTTGGTGAAGAAGCTAAAGAAAACAGGACGATTAGATGAGCTTGAGAAAGCCATCACCACTCAAAATTGTAATACCAAATGTGTCACCATACCAAGGTAAGTGTTGCTTTATCTGAAGTTTCATGAGCCTGATGTTGAAAATTGCTCATGGGAACCTAAGGGAAAGGTGTTGAGTTTTTGTTACTTTGAATTGCATGTAAATAGTGATTATTATTAGTGATTATTAAAATATAATAATAATATGACTGTTTAACCTGTCATATTAATTTTTTTTACTAGTTAAGTCTTGTTTATGTCAAAAATCATTTTCTTGAGCAGTGATGTTTACTCAAGCAAAATACAGATATTTAGATATTTAGTTTTATTTTCATGGCTAAGTTTGTGTATTTTCTCATTTCTGTGATGGGATGATGTTCAAATAAAGATTCAAGGCTCGCTGTATTACTAGCAAGTAGTGACTGAGTTTTTTCCTCCCTTGCTCAAAATTTCACTTACTAAGGAGTTCCAAGAGACTACTGACTTTCTAATGAAATGTAGTTCTTGGCTTTGAGTTACACTGTTACCGCTAAGAAAGAACAGTATGTAAGTCAGCTTCTTAAATGTATGTAGTACTCAGAATCTATCTCAAAGACGGACCTCTTATATTGGAAGGACCTGTTACTGAAGAGGTTGAAGTTTTGAGCATAAATTTAATCATTTGCAGATAAGTACCAGTGTAGAAGAAAGTTTTTAAAGTAATAAAATGGCCAATGGTTTTAAAATGGTTTTTGTGTTTTCTGTGTACATCATAGGGTTTTTTTGAGTGTCAAAAATAAAGAATTCTCTAAAATAAATGCATTGTCATATGGGGCGGACTTGCATATAGCGTGTGAAACTGTTCTACTTCTTTCCAGTGAACTTTGATAAACATGCTCCTGATGCTTGTAGATAATAGATCCTAGTAACACTAGCCTGTCTACTTGCAAATACTCACAGTAGACTATTTACTGCCTTGTTTGGTAGGCTAATTATCCATTTTTGTTCCTTACTTGTTTCATGTATATTTTAAATAAGTCACCTTTCTTGGGTTATTCTTTTGTTTTATAAATGCTGTGGAGTCACCTGCTGTGTGTGAGGCTGTTTTTAGACACATGGGGATACAGTGATGATAAAATACAAAGGTTCTTGCCCTCCTAAGGAATAGATATATGTATGTACTAACCAAGTGAACAATATAATTTGAGATGGTAATGAGTGCAAAAACAATAGGAGCAGCAATATGATAGAAAGTACCTGAGGAATGAAAAAGCTGTTGGATTGTGTTGCTCGAGCTGAGCCCTTGACAATCAGAAGCGAGATGAAGAAGCTTCTAGGTAGAGGAAAGAGCCAGTGAAATGACTCTGAGGTGGGAAATAGTTTCCTGTATTGGAATATTTAAAAGAAGGTAGAGTACAAAACATGGTAGGAATATGGTGATACAGGGTATGGTAAGGTGCTGTGGGAATTTGAATGTTGGTCTAAATGTAAATAAAGAAGGATTTTTAAAATCCATTTTTTAAAGGATTTAAAAATATTCCCATTTTTCCAATATCATTCTGGCTGCTGGAGACAGATTCTGTAGGGGTGTGTGTGTGTGTGTGTGTGTGTGTGAGTGTGTGAGAGAGAGGGAGGGAGAGGAGGAGGAGGAGGAAGAGAAGTAGTAGGTTGGATGCAAGCAGAAAAGTCAGCTAGGATGCTGTGAAAGTAGTCTGTGCAGGATAATGGAGGTGGATATGGTTCTGCTAGCGCCTAAGTGAATGGATTCTGCGTGTGTTTGGAAGTAGAGCTGACATGTCTTGGTGGT